>RJWM01022492.1:0-33632 GCA_004363535.1 Dasyprocta punctata | reverse complement strand
TGACCTTTATGAACAGGTTTCCCACTGATTATGTTGTCAATTGCTTAGCTGTGTGGCCTTAGGCAGTTACTTAATCTCACTGGGCTTTAGTTTCCTCATTTATATTACAGGTAAATTATGCCCACCTTGCCTGCCACACAAGTGGTCAAAAGGCTCAAACAGGATAGTAGAAGTGGATAAGGCTATTTTTTTAAGAACAGTTCACAAAAAGAAAAGAGGCCCTGGCCGCTCCAGCTGTGCAGATGAACTCACCCCCTGGGGCTCGCGCTCTGCAATTCATCAAAAGCCAAGGCCTGACACTCCCCAGTAGATCCTCCATCAATCCTGCTGTCTATTTTCACGGGAAAAGCCCAAGTAGTTTTGCCAGAAACTCTCAGGATCCTTCTCACTCAAATTCAAACACAGAGCATCAGCCAAGAGCCCCTCTTACGAATTCGCTATTTGCTCTAAAAGCAAACCTTGTGCTCCCTTGCCCTGAGCCAGAAACCCCTCCTGATGAACTCCTTGCCCCAGCCCAGGGTCACTTGTATTCGGTAAATGCAGCCCACGAGCTCGGAGCCATCTCTCAGGCCACCGGTTCTAAGAGAGAGGGAAAGAGCTGTGTGCTCCTCATGCGGGATAGTGTCTGAGGGGGTCTCCTGCCCGCTTACTCCCTGGCATCCCTCTCACAGGGCTCCCCTGACATCAACCAGCGAGCGTTTCACCAGCCTGGAGAAGCCGAGGCCAGAACAATTTAAAAAGAACATGATTATTCCAGTCCCTGAGTCTGGGTTGTCTGGGGAAAATGAGAGAGAAGGAACATCATTGGGTTGTTATGACTGAGAGACCCTCACTATGGACAGCTGACTGTGTGCGTGGCCTCCACAGGACCAGGGGCTGCTCCTGTCCTGTTCAGTGATGCGACCATAACCCACAGAGGTACAGGGTGGTGTAGAATGATCTCATTGAATCTTTTAACAACCTACCCAGCCAGGTACCACTCTTATCATTCCCAGTTTACAGATGAGGAAACTGGGGCCCAGAGCGGCAAAGGATTTGCTCAGGTACCACAGCCAGGGCAGCAGGCTCAGGACTCAAGCCAGGTCAGTCTGGCTCAGAAGCCTTGAGAAATGTACAGGCCTGCAGGAGACTCCTGGGGGAAGGCTTGCTACCAAAAGCTTCCTCTTCCTACCGAGTGCCCTGGAGGGTCTGGCTGGCTGTGGCCCTGGGGGCTGGGGGGGGGGAGGGGCAGAGCAGGAAGGCTTGGGGACAACTTTCCTTGCAAGACAGGGACAAGCAGGGGACTTTGGGGAAATGTGGCCATCTTCTGCCTGGATGAGCAAGTCTTATTCTTTCATCCATGTTAGGTCTCTGATGCAATCAATGACTCCTCATCGAAGAGGCCTTTACGGCCCCACTCCCAGCATTCCCTGTCTCCCTTGTGTCTCTTCACTCTGTCCCGTTTTCTCCCCAGCATGATTTCTGTGACTAGAATGTCGGCCTCGTGAATGCAGAGCCCTGGTGTGTGCGTTCTGAGTCCCCAAGACTTGGCACAGTATCTGGCTCTTCCTAGGTGCTCAGTTAACCTGTGTAGAACGAATGAATGAACAATCCTGTTTTATTAAAATGAACATCCCCATTTTACACGTGAGGCCTCTGAGGCTCAGAGAGGTGAGGAAATTCACTCAAGGTCACCTCTACCCCTCATACCCAGGGTCCAGACAAGAAAGAGAGCTTAATTTTAGAGACCGCATAATGTTCTATCAACCAGTCCTCCACTGTTAGAAATTTTTATTCTGTGTGATCAACAACCCCATGATCCTCCTTTTTTTCTGTAGCTGTTTTCTTAAATTTTTGTTTCCTCTCTCCTTTCCTCAGTTTTTCAGTTTCTTTCTCTGTGTTCTGGGGGCTTAAATATAAATTATTAGTACTAACAATAACTTTATGTAATAAATCTCACTTTAGTTATGTTTACATTTACATTGTCAATAACCATGAATCAAAAAAAAAGACATTTATCTCTTTGTTTTCCTGGTTTGTTTGCTCAATATCAGTTATTTAAAAACATGTTCTGCCCATTGCTGGGTTATTTATTTTGATTTATCCTGTGATCAATAGGGGCTCATACTGAGCGAAGCTGTGTCCCATTTTGTTTTGTTTGAGGACATGCAAGTGGCAAAAGTTCTAAACCTTTGAGAATGGATTTCTGGCCCATGAAAGGTGCCAATATTTGGCATCTTTCCATTGCTGGAACAGTACCTGACCATTGTAGACCTTTCAGCCCATGGGCAGGTGGCTCCAAGGCTGTAGGCCCTCAGTGAGGCAGAAACATCATGGCGGAACTGAGCGATGGCAGAAAAGCATCATGGCGGAGTGGGGGCAGCAGAGGAAAGCTGCTTACCTCACAGCAGCCAGGAAGATGAGAGAGGGAAAGAGCCAGAGCAGAGATCTTCACAACCTGGGAAAGCGGTCCCCAGGGACCTCCTTCTCCAACTGGACACCGCCTCTCAGCAGCGTGTTAATCTAGGACCCCTTCTGTGTGTTGATCTAGGAACCCTTTTGTTGATGAGGGTGCCACCCTCACGATCCAATTGCCTTCCAAAAGCCCCACCTCTGAACACAAGTGAGTTTTGGGGGGACGCTTTAGATCCAAACTATAACAGTGTCATACAAGTGACTGGGACTTAGGAGGGAAGAGAATTGTTGGGCCACAGTCTGTTTCCCAGCATCGTGTATGTTGATAGACACTGCTGTGTTGCCTGTTGTGTGTGTGTACACATGAGTGTGTACAAAAGTACTTTACTGGGCTGTGATAAAGCTAAACACAGAAATCTTCACAGTACAACTAATAAAATTTTGGCATATTATATACTTAGAAAACCATCAACTAGATCCTGATATAAAATGTTACCATTGCCCCAGAAGGTTCCTTGGTGGAATCACATGACATGGGCCCTTGTGCTTGCACTCAGCGTTGCGCTTGTAGGATTCATCCATGTCATCTACATCATGAGTTTGTTCCTTTTCATAAAAACTTCCCCACCTGAAGAGTATTCCACTAAATAATTTCATTACAGTTTAACCTTATCATGGTGGTATATGCCTATAATCCCAGCACTTGGGAGGCAGAGGTAGGAGGATCCCAAGTTCAAGGCCAGTCTGGGCTGTACAGCAAGACCTTAATGTAAAACAAAACAAAAATATATGACACAGTTTATCCATTTCCCTGACAATAAACATTTGGGGAATATCCAGGCTAGGGTTATTGCTAGGTAAATATTTTTATAGGTACTGGGATTGATCCCATAGAGTACTAAACTATATTCCCACCTCTTTCTTTTTCTTTCTTTCTCTTTCTTTCTTTCTTTCTTTCTTTCTTTCTTTCTTTCTTTCTTTCTTTCTTTCTTTCTTTCTTTCTTCCTTTCTTTCTTTCTCTCTATCTTGAAACACTGTCTCACTAAGTTGTCCAAGGTAGCCTCAAACTTGCAATCCTCTTGCCTCAGCCTCCCCAGTTTGAAACTGTCAGGACTAAAAATTCTTATTTTGTTTGGTTCTAGCCATTCTGAATGTGAAGAGAGAGTTCATTCTGTTTTTCACTTGTGTTTCTCTGGTGACTTATAACATTGAATATATTGCCTTGTATTTCTTGATCATGTGGATATCAGCCTTTGTAAAATGCCTGGTCAACTCCTCTTTGGCCATTTCATGTCTTTGGCTTTTTGTACTGAGCATTCAAAATCTGCAGAAAACCCTCCTTATTCTCTTTGTAAAGATTGCCTGGGAGGTTGTGATTATTTAGGGTTTTTTTTTTCTTTTGGTCTGTTTTGCTTCATTTTTTGTTTGTTTGTTTGTTTCTTAGTTCTTAAATTGCCCGACATTGGTTTTTGTTAGATTTATTTGGAAATAACTCAGCTCAACAAATTATACACTGAAACCTAAAGATGGTTCTATTTTATTGCTATTGTCCTCTCCTTGCTCTGTTCCCTTTCCAGTATCTCCTGGGTTGGTCTTGCCAACCCAGTGTACTTAAGATTATGTCCATCCTGTTGATTCTCTCAGGTCCAGCAAAAACAAGGAGTGGCAAACGGAGATTTTTGTCACTGAAGGTCTCTGGGATGAGGTTCCAGTTATCTAGGAAAACAGGGTGGGGCCCAGTGTCGGAGGTGACTGCAGACTGAGGGAAATAGTCTAGCTTCTTCCCAGGGCAGACAGCCACATAGCTGTCCCTGGCTAAGATTCCCCAGAACATGGCAGCCTTTACTGAGTCCCTCTAAGAAGCACCTGTGATATTGACACGAATGTATCTGTTGCAATTGGCCTATGTTTCTGGTACATAATAATCACAATCATCTTGGAGATTTGGTACATAGACAGGTTGCATCTTAATCATGTTTTACTTTCCCTTCCCCACCCTCCCCGTCTATCCTAGATCCCCATCCCATTCTCCACAAAGTCTACCTGGACTGCCTCCCGATCGAATCTCACTCACGCGCTATGCTGCAGAAACTGGATGCAGCTCGGGGGAAGCATGGATGCCTGTCCTTTCCAGCCCCCACAGCAAAAGCTTTCCCCAGGTTTTCTGTTCCTTTGGTAACTTGGAAGATATCTTAGAGAGGGACATAGATAAACCCCACTGAAAAAGTCCTCATCTAACCCAGAAGTCCTTTTCCTGTTCCCTGAAGCCACATGAAGCTGGCTTCTAATTAAACAGAGATCAGATCTCACCTGTTACACACTCCTTGCATTTTATTATGAAGTCCAGGAGCCTCTTATTAAATCTAAATCACACACATAACTCAGTGTATTGTAGATGTTTCATCCTGGCCTTGGGCCTGTATTTCTGCCAGAACTGAGGCAGCTCCAGGTTTTGAGACAGGAGAAGAATGACCACATGTTTACGACGAGAAGGTCAGGGTGGCCCCTGCCTCCTCTAGTTTTCTCCATGCATATAGGGCTGCCAGGCCTCTTGGTCCTACTCAGGATCCCCCAGCACACAGCCTCCCACTGGCCTCAGAATTTCTGAGACTTCCACCCAGACACTTGTACACTGGCCAGGCTGACTACGTGGGTCCTGGCCGGGAGTTGCTCCTTCCTCTGTCTATGCCTTTTAAATCCTGTCCCCTACCACCTGGAGTACCACCTCCCTTGCTGGGCTTAATAAACACATTTCATTCTGCATCTCATCTGCAGTATTAACTCCTCCCCCACTGTCAGCACAGGACTCCAGTTTCCCTACCCTAATGCTTGTCGCTAAGTGGTGCAAAGGTAGATTCAGGTTCTGTCTCCTGCACTATGAGCTGAGAGAAGCTGAGGATGTTGACGTTGTCATCTTTGCACCCCCTGAGTTGGCTCAGTGTCTGGCATAGTGTAGGGGGGTCATCACCAGTTTCTGAATGCACAAAATGATGAATGATGAGTAGAGGAAGGGAAAGTGGAATGAATGGGTGAATGAATGAATGATAAAAGGTGGGTGGATGGACAGATGGATGAACGGATGGATGGATGGATGGATGGTTGAATGGTTGAACGGATGGATGGACTGATAGATAAATGGGTAGACAAAAAGAAGGATGAATGGATAGAAAGAAAGAAGGGAGGAGAGAAGGAAGATGGAAGATGAAAGTATGGAAGTATGAGTGATGGATGAATGGGTGGATGGATGGATAAATGGATGGTGGAAGAGTGGAGTGAGAAGGGGGATTTGTAGGGGAGGAGGTGACCATAGGCTCAGCCTCCATCTCAGGGTGACACCTCACCCACCTTTCCTTGCAGGGCAGGCTCTACCCATTTCACAGATGTACACAGTAAACCTTGAGAGTGGGCCCAGCTCCCAGAACGTTGTCAGACATTGCAGGACACAAGGAACAGGCACAGGCCCCCTACTCATATCACGCCCTCCATGTTGGGGCTCTCTAGTGGGGAGCCCCTGGATGACCTCTCAGTGCCCACGAACCCCTGAAATTGTAAACAGTTACAGGCACTTAAGAAACTTCCTGGAGAGAAATTTCATAGCTCTCCCCATATACCCAAAGGAACCCATAACCCCAGTAGGTGAGGCACAACCTGGCCACTGTGAAGGAGCAAAGGGGACTTCATGCTCCCTGAGCTGGCTCGGCTCTGAGTGTCCCCACCCAGGTGTATGGGGTCCAGCAAGGGGCAGCCAGTTTGCTCTGCTCGGCCCATGCGCTCGCCATTCATGTCCTCCATTTGCACCCCAGTGGTTCGTTCTGCTAACACAGCTTCAAGGAACTCTCCAGTTGGATCATCTAGAAGGTCCCTCAAATGCTGGTATCATCATCTTCCCAGTACTCGGTCTCCTGCTGTCCTCCTTGGTGAAGTCATGACTCTGGCTCCAGGAGAGCCCCAGGTCACCAGTACCTATCGGGCTTTGAGTGTGCCCAACAGCTCCATGGCAAGTGCACCCTTGGCATCCCACACTATGGATGAGGAAGTGGGTTCTGATGGTCCCACGGAGGCTGCACAACCAGTGTGAAGCAGAGCTGGAGATTTGAGCTAATGTCTTATCTCCGTCCTTTTATTATCGAAACAACCTAGTGAGTTGGGTGGCATTATCGCCCAGAGAGGGAAGCCATGTGTCGACTCCACCTGGCTCAGGTGCATGGACCCCGTATGTGGCCCACACAAGAGGCTAGCAATGTCCAGGTGGCTGGGGATGGAGGAGTGCCCTGGGGGAGAATTTGGGGAGATGACAGTCAGTTGACAATGGCTGGAGCCACCAATGTGGGGAGGAGATGACTCAGGAAGGAGTGGAGACTGAGAGGCTTCCAAGGAAGAGCTGAGGGGGACCCAGAAGCAGAGGAGAGAAGCCCAGGGCAGTGCTGTGAGACTAAAAGGTAAAGGGTCTGTCTGAGGTCGGAGGTCCCCAATGGCCACTGGTCCTCAGATGCCGTAGATCACCTCATTACCCAGGGAGCTTGTAAAGTGCACATTCTGACCCCCGAGTGACTGATGCAGCAGGGCTGGGGCAACGCCTGGGAGGCTGCGTTTCTGCACTTTCTTGTGTGATGTCCATGCAGCTGGTGCAGGCATCAGCTCTGAGAGCCACGCTATAGCAGGGTGCTTTATGAAGAAAGAGGAACAAGGGAAGAGCTAAGGTTCCAGGTGCTTCCCCAGGTGCCCAGGCTGTCTCCTCCTCTTCTGCACTTACCCATCCCATTAGCCCTCAGTGTCTCTCTTTCTGCACTGATTTTAATTTACATCCCACTAAGTGCACAATCCTTTTCCTTTCTCTGTGCAGTCCTGAGGATGGAACCCAGGGCCTCACGCATGCTAGGCAAGCGCTCTACCATTGAGCTACCACCCAGCCCCCAAGAGCACTAACCCTAAAGGCAATGCTTGGTGAACTTTTATACACTGCTGATCATCCACCACCCAGATGGGGATGCAGCGTGCTCCCCCCACCCCCTACTCCCTCCCTTGTGCCCCCTACAGGTAACCCGTATTCTGACTCCCATTCCTCCCCTGGAACTTTGACCAGAGCCTTGGTCTCTTCTCCCCGTGTCACGGCCCCACCAGGATAGTTTGTTTTACTTCTCACTCGCACCAAAAGCTCAGGGTAGGTGACCACATCCACCTACACTTGGTGTCCTCTGTCCCCCTTCCTCTGTGTTACATGTTTCCCTCAAGATTCCCTTGCTTCTCACTGCCCTTGGCCAGACAAGGGCCTCTATATCATCTATTTTAATTCTCAAAACAGCCCTGTAAGAAAGGTCTGTTTTCCTGCTATTATACAGGTAGGAGAATATAGGTTAAGAGGGGGGAAAGTCATTTGCTCCAAATTCCACAGTCTGTAAGAAGCAGCCTTGGACAAGTGGAACCCAGACCTTGTCCTTGCCTTCCTATCTCCCAAGGAGATTTGGCCACCCAGTAGGATATGCCATCAGTGTTTGTTGACTGGATGGATGACGTGAACCCCTTCAATGCCCTTGCCTTGCTGGCCTTTGGAAATGCTGCGTCAAAAGTGCCTAAGATTAATTCCGAAGGGGTGACACAAGGCCCAGCCAACTTTGTTCATGGGGTGAGCACTAGGTTCACTGTCTCTGATCGTGTAGCCTGAACTTGACTTGTGCCTGAGTTGACTGCTTGGGGAACTTGAGTCCTCAGGCTTGGAGGGTTGGTTTAGTGACAAATACCTGCAGGAGTGCCCTAAGGCTGGATGCTTAAAGCTGCTCAGTTAGCCCTTAAAAGGGATCCTTGCTGCTGGGGAGCTATGATAACTTTTGTGCTGACAAAACCGACGTTTTTCAAAAAGAAGCCCAAAAGTACGATTTTTTTCCCTTAGTTGTTTGAAGAGGAATAGAGAGAGAAAACAAGAACAGAGGGGAGACGGCCTAATTATAAATGAAGAACGGCATGAAGTTAATGATGACTCATTTCTTAAATTGCTGTTTGACAAGAACAAGAAAGAACTGAGATCAGGACAATTAGGAAGTAATGAAGAGTTTTAAAAACAGAGAGAAACAGGTACGGGGATCATCTGAGAAGGCTAAGGCGAGAAGACTGCGTGGGCTTGGGGTCAGGCTGGGGCGGACGTCCCCGGGGGAACTGCCAGGTGACGCTAAAGGGCTGGTGCAGAAGAGAGGCCTTGTTCAGCTTCACTGCACCAGGCCAGCCTGGCAGCTTCTCTCACCTGGACCCCTGAAGGGACCCCTAACCGTCTCCCTTCTTCCCCCCTCACCCTTTCCCACAGCAGAATCTGTCTAGACTGGTGACCATGCTTACCTTGGTCCACATCCTTCTGTAGCTTCCCCACTGCACATCAGTAAAGTGTAAATGTCTAACCATGATTTCCATCTTGGTTACTTTTCCCTCGTTGTAGAGACAAAATACCCAACACCAAAAACGAAGGAAGGAAAGGCTTATTTAGTTTACAGTTTTTCAAAGTTTCAGTCCATAATCAGCTGGCTGCAAGGCAGGGTGGCATGGCACTGGGGCAACACTTCAAGGCAGCAGCCAGAACAAAAGGGGGAAACAAGCCTCTTCTCCTCCCTTATATTGTACACAGACCACCCCCTGCCCAGGAAGGGTGCAGCACTCACAAAATCTCCGTGCCCTCCTCTTGCACAGGATGAGGATATTTACAAAGTAAGGATCCTGGCTCCCTGCTGAGTCTCTCAGTTAAACTTCTAAACTTCTCAAGTTGACCCAGTGTATCAACCCTAACAATCCACCCCTTGTCAACTTGGCAACCAGACACATTTCTTTAAACAGGTATTCAGATACAAAGGCATGCTTATTCTTATTATTTCACAGCTTGAACATTACAATACAGTTTTAACAATCCTTAAGAACCAGTGTTGTCTATCAACATTATATTACATTAGAACCATCACATTTCACCCTTGACCCCCCGCAAAGACTTATGCACATCCCTTTATGCAAAAGGTATTTAGTCCATCTGCAAGAGTTGCCAAAGTCCCAACAGTTTCAGCATTGCTGAAAAGTCCAAGTCCCAAGTCTTCTCCAAGATGTAAGACAAACTCTCATCTGCAAGCCCCTGTACAAATGAAAACTAAGCTAAACAATTCCAACACTCAATGGCACAAGATAAGCATTTTCATTTCAAAAGTTACAAACAGGAAGATACAAACGATCGGGACCAAACAAGCCCAAAATCCAGCAGGGCAAACATTAAGTCCTGTAGTTCCATGTGCACCATTTGAGGCAGTCTGTGGCAAATTGTGAGCTCCAAACGACTTGAGTGGCTCCACCCCTATGGCACTTCCAGTGGTTATGGCTCCCATGGCTTCTCTCTTGGGCTGGCTTTGCTCCCTTCTTGCAGCTTTCCTTAGATGATCCATGTTTCTGGCTTTTCCAAACTTCTGGGGTACCCACTGCACCTTTGGCTTCATACTCACAGCTTCACACACTGCCCTCTCAGAGGCACACTCCCTGGCCTCTCAGGTCTTCTGAAATCGGGGTGGAAGCCTTTTTAACCTCAGAACTCTTGCATTCTGTGTGCACCTAAAACCAGTGCCATGTGGATGATGTCAATGTCTGCTGCCAGCTGGAGCAGCAGCCAGACTTTCCTCTTTCTTGGCTGTAGGGTTTGAGTGCCTGGATTGCTGAGCACTCTGAATCCAATTCTGAGGAATAAATTTTCTATGCTGCTGCCATTCTGGAACATGGTGCTCTGTGACTTTCTCCTTGAAGCGAAGTCTTTCACTTTTGCAGTTTTAAGGCTGAAAATGATGGGGACTTGCTGCTTTTTGTTATTTCTTCAGGCAATCTTTTCTATTCTCCTGTTCCTTCTCAGCAATTGAAATATCCTCAGCCTGTGCAAGAGGAAGACACAGAGGTGGTGTGAATGCTACACCTGCCCTGGGTGGGGGTAACCTGCTTATAATATAAGGGAGACGAAGAGGTTTGTTTTCCCCTACCCCATTTTGCTCTTGCTGATTTTGCTGTCTTCCACTGCCTTGAACTATTGCCCCTCTGTCATGCCACCCTGCCTTGGAGCCAGCCAGTTATAGACTGAAACCTCCATAAACTGTGAGCTAAAGAAACCTTTCCTTCTTTAATTTTGGGTGTTGGGTATTTTGTCTCAACAAAAAGACAATTTCCAAGTTCTCACCTGAGTGACAGCTATGGTCCACCTGTCCAGCCTCTTCCCAAGCCATATGGGCCCTACTCAGAGCATGTCAGGATTCTGGTGTCCTCAGAAATTACCTAGCATGCTTCTACCTCAGGGCCATGATACACACTGTTCCTCTATCTGGACCACCCCATCCTCACATAAGGGATGAGGGTCTTTCAAGACAGAGCACTGTTGCAGAACAGCCACCCTAGGTTTCCCTCATAACCCACATTGTAACTTATAATTATGACTTCAGTTCATTTCTTTGCATTTATGCTGTTTGTGCCTCTGCTGGGCTATGGAGGCGGATCTTGTGGATTCTGTTTCCAAAGTACTACCCAGCAGGGAGTGGAACATTGGAGAACACAGTCACCTAATAGACTGGTTGTAGTACTGGTTCAGGAACAGCTGGATCCAGGAGATCGTGTGTTCTGGTGCCTCTCAGATCAGCTTTCCTCAGTGCCATCTTCACTTGCAGGTAGACATTGGTTCTGCTGCCTTATTCCCTCCTGGATAAAGAGAGGCTTTGCTTTCTGTCACCTCAGTCAAAACTGCCTTCCTTTATTCACCTGAGTCTTTACTGAAACTGTATTCTTTCCCAGGCACTGTTCTAAGAACTGAGAAGTCCTCAGTAAACAAGTGGACAGAATCCTCACCACTGTGGAGCTTACATTCCAGCATGGGAGACAGGCAACCAAGAGGTTGGGGACAGTCAGTCCCTGAGACTATGACAGCTGGGATGGAGCCAGAGAGGATAGGAAGGGGCAGGAAGGATTCAGCTGGGGCATGTGGCCTTGATTTCCCTGTGTGAAGCTTCCTGCTCCTCCTCAACCGATCTCAGGGCAACGAGAGCAGGGGTGAAATTGTTCCCCCAAAGGAAGAGGGATTCTGAATGGTCAGAA
This sequence comes from Dasyprocta punctata, assembly GCA_004363535.1. Classification (NCBI taxonomy): domain Eukaryota; kingdom Metazoa; phylum Chordata; class Mammalia; order Rodentia; family Dasyproctidae; genus Dasyprocta; species Dasyprocta punctata. The sequence continues at coordinate 22,154 of RJWM01022492.1, read as the reverse complement.
AAGCCCTGGAGGCATCCTCTGCTGACTGTGGCAGGAGCAGGCTCAGGATCAGGATTCAGGGCCCCACTCCTTTGCAAATGTGCAGGCATCACAGAAGAGACGCTGGGTAGCAGAGGAGGGTGTGGTCACATCTGGCCTCATGGCTCAGGGGAAGGGTTCTCACCTCTAGTGTGGGTCACCGATATCAGGATCCCCCAAGAGGCACCACAGCACCCATATGCACATGTTCTTGACTCCAGACAGATCAGAGCCAATGCTGGGAGGGTCCTTATAGGAAATGTCACTTTCAGTAGCTGACAAAGCTTCCTGAGCAGGAAGGAAGGGGTTGGAGTCACCGTATATGCATGGGGTCTGCACTCAGCATCCTTGATTTTAACGACATCGTGCCTGGTGCCAGGCAGCTACCGCAGGTGGGACAGGTCAGCTGGGATGGGGACAAGCTACTTCCCCACCTGTATCTCTGCAAAATGTTTCCCAACCTTCAGATCTAAGACTCAGTTTCCTCATCTATAAAATGGGAGTGGCAAGAGTGTCTTCCCCATAGAATCGATGCATTAGTTCAGTGAGATCTAAAGAAATTGCTAGCTTTGTTCCCACACATCAGGATTGTTATAATAGAATTATCATCAGTATTATTGTCATCTGGCCACCACCTGCTTCTCTGGAAGTCCATGTAGAGCACCTTTATTTATGTCACCATACCTTCAGGATAATGGGGGATATAGAAATCACCCCAGAAGAGAATTTTCACTGCTCCTTCCAGGAGACGTGCCCTTCCCATAACCAGGGATTGGAAGGCATCTGAGCCTGCTGGGCAACCACATGCAGAGGTCTTGGCATCTTGTCCAGGCAGATGGTGTCCCCAGGGACCATCATCAATGACCACAACAGCAGGACCTTGCCACTTCCCATTGTAATGCCCCTGTAATCAGCCAAGAAACCCACAATGTGATATTTGGAAACAATTAGCCCAGTTCACGACCTCTGGAGCATCAATTAATGTGGATGTGACCATAAATTACAGGCAAGCAGGGACAGACACGAGGGATGAAGTCACAGCCGCCAACCTCTGGCTCAGATGAGATTCCCCCAGGTAGGAGGCTGACAACGGAAGAGAGACCTCACCTCCCCAGCCACACAGGTGGAGTCACACGCCACCAGGGGCCTCCAGGGACCCACACTGGAAGCCTGTGGCCGGGCCTCTGAGCTCAAGTCCAAAGGGTAGAGGGAGGCAAACCTGGACAGCCAGAGGTCAGCCAGGGCACAATGTCCAATCCCTGACCCTTCGCGGGCCTGTCGCCGAGGCCTCCTCCTTCTACGAGGAAGATGCCCAAACCCACAGATCTCTGACCTCTCAAAAACAGCCTCAGCTTTGAGTGATCCTTGGGGTGAGGTAGCTCATGCTGCCCTGCTGCCGGCCAAAGGAGCTCCCGGCTGAGCAAAGACCCAAACCTACACTTGACGGGAGGCAGGTGCTTAGAGGCCGGACTGACCTTTACTGGGACCTGGTTTGGCCTCGTACAGGCCCTGCATGGGCACAAGTCTCCACCTGTCCAAGCTTTGCTTTGCATACATGCAACATGGAGATTTTTTTTTTCCCCAAATAGATAAGGGGCTTATCAACAGTAACCGGTCAATGAGGCCTGCAGCAGGCAGCTGCTGGAACAGCTGTTTACAGAGAAACAGCAAATATTCAGAAGTGTTCGGAGCTCACAGAATGTCACCCTCCCCAGCCAAGGAAAGGAAGCAGGAGCTGCACTCTGCTCCAAGCCCACTCGCGCGCCTCTGGTCCTCACGGGCTGCAGGCCGGGGATCTCAGCTGCTGGCCATATGGCCCACTGCAGAAGGCAGCTCACCGCCCATGCTTCCCCCAGAGCGAGGGTGCCAAAACAACAAGGGCAAAAGAACACAAGGAGATGGGAGCCAGGGTCATTTTGTCCCCTGATCTTGGACATGGTATCTATCACTTGTGCTCTATCCTTACCAATAGAAACAAGTCGGGAAAAGCAGTCACAGGGGTACAGGTGTGAGTACCTGAAAGCAGGAGTAAGGAATCACACAGCTTCTCCATCCACCTGCCCCAAAGAGACAATCAGCATCCTTACCTGGTTAAATGCTTTGTAAGCATCATTCTATCTAATCTCACTGGGTCCTGCAAGGTTAAGTATTAATCACCCCTTGGCTGGGAAGAGAAGAACCTGTGATCGCCCAACAGGAAAGGTGAATTCCCTCCTTAAAAAAATAAGGAATGCAGGAGACAAATAGGCCAAAAAATGTCTGTAAAAGTACTATTTCTTCGTGTGTGTGTGTGTGTGTGTGTGTGTGTGTGTGTGGTATTGGAGTTTGAACCCGGGACTTTACACTGAGCTACATCCCCAGCCCTTTTCATTTTACAGGGTCTTATTAAATCACTAAATCTCCCAGGCTGGGTTTAAACTTTCAGTCTTCCTATCTCAGCCCCCCAGAATGCCAGAATTACAGGTGTGAACTACCATGCCTTGCTTACTTATTCCTATTTTGTGGGTGAAAGAGTTGGAGCTCATAGAAGTTAGGGAACCTGCCTAGAAATCAGGAGGTGTTGCTGGCACTTGAACCGTGTTTTCATCCTGGGTGTCTCCCTCCAAGAAGGTCAGGCCGCTGTCTTTGGGATGCAGCCATGGACGGTCGAGGCTGTGCTGGACTTGGAAAGTTGAATGTCTGATTAATGGGTCCAGGAAGCCAGCATCCTGGCTGGTCAAGGGAACCTTGCACATAAACTGTAATTCAGTAATGCAATTTCCTTGCCCAAGGCAGGCTGCGTGTTCTGGGTCAGAGAAGCAAATTTCCTTAGCCTGTGTGGCCTGGTCTCATTGGAGACGCAAAGAAACTTAGTAATTTTAGCCAGCACTGTCCAGGTGGGTTACGATCTTGCAACCAGAGCTGAGTCCACTGGAAGGGAACTGCCTCGAATGCTTAACAGTAACAAAGCCCGGTAGTATCACTGGGAGGCAAAGGCACAGACCTGTCCCCATCCTGACCCTGACAAGCTCAGAGTGGGTAGCTTTCTAGATGCGCACAGAAATCAAGCCCAGAGTGGATAAGGACATGCGTCCCCTCCAGGCCTGGCTCCCTGTCCAACCTCCACCACAGTCTGACTGGAGATCCTAAGCAAGTCACAAAACCCCTCTAAGTTCCAGTCTCCTGGCCCATAAAATAGAAGTGATGATGATCCAACCTCACAGGACCGCCATGAGGATGAGAAAATGCCATCTGCACAGTGCCCAACGCATACTAGGGGCTTCTCGTGTGTGTGGGACGTGCCGTGAGATCTGTCCCCTCTGTGCCTGGGCTTCTCCTGTCTGGCACAGACTTGGTCCTGAGTCGTTTTATTTGATCTGTGAGAGGCCCAAGGAGGAAAGCAATCTCCACACAGGGGCAAGTTTGAGGAGGTGCCACATTCAGGATTTCATCCATCTCAGAGCTTATTTCTAAAGAAAGCTTTGGCCCAAAGAGCCCCTCCCTGGGCAGCAGGGGTGGGTTTTAGCCACCTTAAAGGACAGAGGGTCCCCAGTGTCTGAGAGGCAGTTAGAGGGACCTGGTTAGGGGCGGCTCTGGCTTCTCACGAAAGAGGGCTGCTAAGACACCGTGGGGACGTGGATAGATGGACCTTGGGCGCCTGCCATATGCTTGCCTTGGGACCCCTCTGCGTGACCTGCCACAATTCTTCTTTTGCTGGAAAACTCGGAGAGAATGCATTTGCCACGTGATCTCGGGAGAAAGACTCAGGTTCTTTGAGTTTCAGGAAATGGTGTCCACGTCAGCATCTCAGAGTTGTGTCGCTCAAAGGCGACACATAGGTCACAGTGCCTGATGCCTGACGTCAATCCTCAATTAACGGCAGTTCCTGTCGCTAGCAGGATCTGGGCTTCCGCAAGATGATTCTGTAACTCACAAAGTCCTCCTTGGATGCCAAGGAGTGGAGGCAAGTATGTATTTCTAGAAGCAAATCCAGGGGAAGCAGCATTTGCTGGTAGCTCACACCTAGAAGAAGGAACAGGACTGGGTCTCTAAGGGCTTGGAGTAGGATGAGGACAAGTGAAGGTGACCTTCCCTTTGCCCCTCTGCATGTCCCAGCTGGATGGATTATGTCTTTGCTCAAAGCAATCTTGATATTTTCCTTTCTTCTTGGCATAAAGGACAAGGGAAGCCCCCTCCTAGTCCAGTGTCTGTCAGTTTCCAAGGGACGGCACTGAGCAGGAGCGGACGTGTGACAGAGAGAGGAATGATCTCATGGTCACGGCCACTGCTAGTGACAAGGGTCCATTGGAGCCCCTGGCCCAGCAGAGAGGCCATGTGTGAGCCCGTGTGCATGTGTCCCTGGTATGCAAGACGCTCTTTCCTCCCCGGCCTTGTCCTCCTGGACCCGCGACAACCCCAGCATGCAGGGCCACCAGCAAAGCCCTCTCATCTGCCAGGAGGGGCTGCCTGTCGTGTCCAGGTCTTGCTGGCTGCAGATGGCCAGATATTAAATTTTGTTCAGTATCCCATCTGGCAGCTGCTCTGGCTGGCCAGGACGAGTCCCCATGGGCCAGCTCTGGGCTCTGGACAAGCCACTGTGCCCACACCAGGCCCTCCGGTGACCCTCCGACAAGGCTGTGTTCAGCTAATCAGGAAGCTCCACCCCGCACCCCCAGGCAACAGCGGGGCTGTTCCTCCCAGCCTGCTCCGCAGAGCTCGGCATCTGATCAACCAGATTCGCGTCCTCCTCCACCGGCCATTTGCCTGGGCCGCTCTCAGCCTCAGTTCCCCCGCCCCCCGTGATCCCTATGTCACAGGGCCACTGGGAAGATGAGAAAAGAGACGACAGTGACAGCAGGCTCTCTCAGCCCCAGCACTACTGATACGTGAGCCTAGAGCCTTTGCCATGATGGGGGCTGCCCTGTGGATACTGAGTACCATCCCTGTGCCCTACCCTCTATCTGCCCCAGTTATGATGACCGAAAACATATCCAGGCATTGCCAAGTGACCCCAAAATACAGGGACACCATCCTGACAGTTGCTGATGCAGACTGGGTATTTGCTCTGGTGCCTGGGACATGGTCAGGACTTGGTAGATGTAGTTGCTACACCAAATAGCAACTGTTTTCTGAGAGTAAGGAGTCAGTGTGACTGTAGTATGCTTAGGACATGGCTGGGCATGTCACAGGTTCCCAACAACTGGTTATTCTTGCTGTCTTAACTGAGGTCTTTATGGTCTCCCCTAGAGGGGAGGATCAAAGATTTGAAATTTATATGGTGTTCAATATTCATTCATCAAACATGCTGCTCCACAGCAACCAGGGATGGACTGATGGATGGTTTGGTTCCTAGGTAGGGAAGAGAAGGGGGTGGGGTAAGGAAAAATAATAATTATCATCATCATCACTTGTTACTTTTCCCAGGGCTGTTATCGACCTTATCATCTGCTACTACTTATTGACCACCTCCTCTGTTCCGGGCAGTGTGCTAAGGACTTTAAACATATGAGCTGGTTAAAGCCAGAGCCTCCACTTCTTGCTATTTCTGTGGTCCAGACAACAAGACAGGAACCTGCCCCTGGGCCCCAGTCACCTGGTGGAGGAATTTCTCCAGGGCTACTGGAGCCTGAGCAGGGAAGGGTCAGTGCCCCACGAGAGGCAGGGTAGTCCACGCCAAGCGTGGAGCCCTGAAGCCAGAAAGCCCCCCACTGTCATTTCGTGGGGCAGCCGAGCTTTGGGGGGATCTGCAGTGGTAGATGCAGCACAGCTCCTCGACTGTACTAAGACTGTCCCCTCAGAGCCCACCCAACAGGGTTAGCTGCACCCCACAGTCCCTCCCCAGTTGCTAGTGCCCACAACTGCCTGTTCCCTTCTCAGTCTCCCACAAGTGTCTGGATCGTGCTCAGGGGATGAGCTGGGGGATCTGCTATGCCCGGGGCAGAGAGGGCTCTCAGGGTGTGGAAGCTTCAGTGCAAAATCCAGGAAAGTCCTGGACAAACCGCAAGGTTGGTCACTCTGCCTGTCTCTCCCAGGGTCACCCATGCCCTCGCAGGTCTCTGCAGCTACATCAGCCCGGTGGCCACACACACACAAACACACCCACACACACACCTACACACACCTGCTTAGGGAGCTGGCACAGGACCAGGTGGTCCAGCAACGGTTCCACAGCTGCCAGCAGAGGCTGCCCACCTGGGGAGTTGGAGGCAGGAGAACCTGAGGACTGGGAAGGCCAGAGACGGGCAAGGACTTCCCTGCACATCGGGATGATTGGCAGCTGAGCTGGGAACAGAAGAGTTCAAATTCAAAAAGTATAGGCTGATGATAATCGGTGAGGTGTGCCAAGAGCTTACCATACAATGGCAATGAACAACGTCCCTGCAATGAACAGTTCCCTGGCTTCCTGTCACCGAATGTCCACCCTGACCTCACAAGCTAGTACTTTTATTATCAGGACTATGTTCTAGAAGGGGAAACTGAGGCACGAGTGCATTCAATGACCTGCTCTAGGGCAACCGACTTGGAAACAGTGAAGTCAGGACTCCAACCTGGGAAGTCAGACACCACAGTCACAGGGTGGAGCCACTGCCCCACACGGCATCCTACAGGCTGCCTCCTGCCTTGTCCCTGGTGGCGGCATTGTTGACAAGCATGAGTTGGGGACGGTTGCAAAGTGCTGCAGTGAGGAATACTTGTACCCACACATGCGCACACACCTGCACGCACACACACACACACAAGTTACAGGCACATGTTCACCCACCTGTCTGAGGATTCCCCCTTAGAGGTGGGCAATGCCTGCCTCTGACGATGACTTTCCTGTGGTGCCATTTGAGATGCTGCAGGAAGCCAGAGCTCTGGCCGACAGGGGTCCCTCCCAGAGCTCCACAGTGGGGAGCTACTAGCTCTGTGTCACTCCCCAGACCCCAAGGGGTAGAGGCAGGAGACAGGAGGCAGGCAGGAAAGGAGAGGGACATTCGTTCGTTCACTCATTCACTCAGAACTCCTCTTCCCTTTTTGCTTTCCCATCTTTAATGGAGACATAATAGTTGCACATATTTATGGAGCGCAGTGTGATTTTCAGTACAAGCACACACGTGTAATGATCACGTCGGATAACCAGCACATCCATCACCCTGTGCATTTATCGTCTCATGAGAGCTTTGGGAAGCCACTCTGCTGGCTGGTTAGAAACACGCAGTACATGGCGGGTAACTGCAATTACCCTGCGTGCAATAGAACACTGCTTGTACCTCCTACATGCACCTCGTCTCCCCCACCCCAGTGCGCTGCCCTCCACTGCCCCTGGTATTGAGACTTTGTGGGGTGTTGGAGGGTCAGTCAGGAGCGTAACACAGAGAGAAGGACAAATAGGCCACCAGGAAGCCAAGAGCAGTGTGAGCTACACTGGGCCGTGAGCCCAGGGACTCTGGAAACATAGCAGGGTGGCTTCATGCTAAGGAGGGAGGAGAGCTTCCTGGAAGAGGTGACATGTCCTCTGGCACCTAAAGGAGGAGTAGGGTTTAGCCAAGTAAGAGTGGATAGGAAGGTGTTCAGGCCTGAAGAGGACCTGTGCAAAGCCGGGGGGATGGATGGGAGACAGGAGACCACCCTTGCAACAGTGACTCGCTGGAGGGCGGTGGCCCAGAGAGGAAAGAGGGGGTCAGACCACATAGATATGGGACTGTAGTTTACTCCAACTTGAAGGCAGTGAATGGCCATTTGGGCGTGAAGTAAAGGAGGTTCCTGAGTTAGACTTACGTTTTTAGAAAATCATTCGAGTGCTATGTGGAACATGGATTGGATCAGTGGACTTGAGATGGTGCCTTCTTGGCTCTCTGATTACCTTCAATATTTACCACAGAGGATGGAAGAACGCAAGGAAGGAAGAGAAACAGGAAGGAAGGGAAGAAGGAAGGGAGAGAGGGAGGGAGCTGGGGGAGAGAGCTGTGGGGAAGGGATAGAATCAATGAGCACAAGTCCAAGAAGGGAATATCTCAGTTTGGAATGTGAAAAAAGAATTGGCAATAATCAAAACTATCGAGGCTAGAAAGAAACTCCCTATAAGAATGTGAGTTCTGTGTTTTGGGGGTGATTGAAGCCCAACCTGGGATGGGATTTAAGGGGTGAACAATAGTGTTAATATTTCACATTTGCACAGGGCTATAAATTTCTAAAACAGTTTCTTGTACTTTATCTGTTTTCATTGTCATAACAACCCTGTAATTTGAGTATCACCCTAAGTATTATTGCCTTTGCACAGATAAGGAAATTCAAAACCGGAGACACTTAATGACTTTCCCTTCTAGTAAGAAGCAGAACTGGGGCTGAAAGCCTTTCAATTCCAAGTTCCCTGTTCTTTTGAGAGAACTCCAGCTGACCTCTGAGGTTCTTCTAAGCCAGAAATGATAGCGTTCCTGGTTGGAGACATTCCCTCCTGATAGGAGCTTGCACTGATGGGGTAAAATATTACGTAAGCTTCAGTCCAGAAACAGATTGTCTGTGTGGTCTTTGCCAATTCATTTGATCTCTCTGAGCCTCAATTGCTTTATCTATGTGGAGTGATTAAAAATAAGGTGAGTGTTTAAATTTTTCCCATTAAATTTATTACAGTAAAAGATACACTGCCATTAATTCTCTTCAAAATTCTCCCCCTCAGTTTGAACACACTTAGCTCATCATTCGTGCCATTTTTTGAAATGGTTCTCAAAGTCCTTTCACGACGAGTGTCTCTCGTTGTGCTGCAGTGGCTGCCTCAGTGTCCCAAATTGATTCAAAACGTTTACCTTTCATGCTCATTTTGAGTTTGGGAGAGAACCAGAAGTCACATGGTGTCAGACCTGGTGAATAAGGTGGATGAGAACACACCATAAGGTCACAACCTGCCTTTCCTTTGGGTGCCACTCAGCAGCAGCAGTCATTACATTTTTTGTCACACTTCTTAAAGACACTCATGAAAGGATTTCCAGAACTGCTTCAGAAAGTGGCAAGAATGATGGGATAGGTGTGTTTGAAGTGAAGGGGAAGATTTTGAGGGGGATTAATGACAGTGTCTTTTGCTGTGAAAAAAATTTGATTTAAATGTTTACCTTATATGTTGATCACACTGCATATAAAATACAACATGCTAAAACCAACATCTCATGGTGGCTGAGAGAGTTTTGTGCTGCAGTATATATTAAAAGACTGTGTCATTCATGATTCTTTTGATTGGAAGTAACAGAAACCCAACTTGGATGGACAGAAGAAGGCATGTATTACCTTTCAAGTGTCATCCTTTCTCCTGAGTTGCAGACCTCGCTCACTCCTCCTGCAGATAAGCCCCTTCCAAATGGCAGGAACAAAGCCACCCCCAGCCTTGCCTTAGTAGCCTCAGAGGAAAGACTGCTTCCTTTACTGAAGAACAGTATAGCAGTATACCCTGATTGGCCCTGCCTGAGTCACATGCTCACCTTTCAAGCCAATCATTTTGCAAGATGGGTACTGAGGTACTCTGATTGGCCAGAACTTACTTATCTACTGACTATTATGGTGAGGAGAGTAGAACCTACACTCTACGATAGGACAATTGACTGCAACATCACTCAAATCCATTACGAATTCTAAGACAGAGTTGGACATGTAGTAGCTGTTTATTAAATAAGAACATAACTGCTGCTGTTATTGTCTGGGAGACAATCACAGTTTCATTTGTAGTGAAACTGAAAGGCTTGAGAGATCTTATATGGAAAGAAGAAAGGAAAATAGAGCTCCAAGTCAGAAACACAGAGCTCAGTGATGCCAAGTTCATTTTCCTCCATAGGAATCATTATACACAGTACCAGTGTCCTACAGGAGTCTACTTCCGATGACAATTTAGGTAGGGACAGAACTAAAGTGTAGGGTGGGATTTAGGGGCCAGTCTCCCACACCCTGAAACATGTGAACTGGGCTCTGTGGTACTTTTCTTTTATTTATCATTTCTCTTCATTCTTTACTGTATTCAATAATATTTTTTGTGGACCTGTCATGTGTAGCTTCCCATTCCTGGATTTCAACAGTAGACAGAAATCCACTGGCCTCCTCTGCCATTCTAGATCTTTCTCAATCACAATTTCCCGCCCACCCCCCCCACCACCACCACTTGTTGACAAACTTAAAGGTTTGCCTTACTAAACGGGAGATACAAAGAAGCATGAATTGTGGTTCACAATTTCCTCTTTGGACAAGTCTTTAGAAGGGGGCATCTATGTACTGCAGAACTCTGAGGGTTTCAAACTTTTTTTTTTTTTTTTTTTTTGTTACCGGGGGATCAAACTCACAACCTCACACTTGCCAGGCAGGCGCTTATGCCACTCAGCTAAATCCCCGGCCTTGGTTTCAAACTTTTTTAAGGCCAGGCAATATAGGTGTCATGAAGATGTTCTTTGACATTCAGAACACTTTTTCAATCAATTAGTAGTCAGCATTGACAACTCAGATGTCATGTGAAATCTGAATTGGGGGCTCACTTGAGGATCCAGAAGACCCCGCACTCCTGGATTTATACTTCCCATGGCAACGTCACCTGGTGCCATGTTGTGGCCATCCTTTTACACATGACTTGTGCTCACTTCTCCAAGGTTGTGATGTGACCCATTTCTCTGATTCATTAACAGGTCAACTCCTAGCAGGCATTTGAGTTTGACACTCTAGGATTAGAGGTCATTGAGTGATAATGTCAGCTTTGTTAGTGGTCCATACCTCACTAAGCTGTTGCCAGACCACCTTTTACAGCAATCCCTCCAAAATCCCCATGGAGTAAAACTCCTATCGATAGACTAGGGAGGGAGATAAAGGTTCTCACCCAGAGGCAGCTGAAGCCCAGCTTTGCCGTTTTTACACCCAAGCCCATTAGATGAAGCTGCTTGAAGGAAGAAAAGGCAGACATTCAAGTTGTTTTCACTGCATGGAAGATGAATGTTTTACCCAATGCAGCAGAAAGGTGGTTTGAAGTGTCTTCAGGATTACCTTCATTCAGCCTGTGAATAGCGTGACTCTCAGGCTGCTTTGAGCTCGGAGAGGCTCTTCAATGGGCAGATGAGTGCAAAACACGGAATGCATGGTTCTTCAGCTAGCTGCAGGGCTGGGGGGACTGTTAAATCACTTCAGAATGATTTATGCCCACCTACATCCGAAGAATGGGTGGCAATGAGGAAGAGGTGACTCACCTTCCCACTGAAAGAATGTTCATTGAATACCTACTACACATTTTAGATTCTTTTTATTTTGAAATAAGAGAAAAGTTTTATTTGTGTGTGTGTGTTACATCACAAGGAGAAACAAGTCCATGCTTGTTGACAGAAAGAGAAGTGGCTGGGAAATGTACGGAACAAAATGGAGATGGAGTGGACAGGAAAGAACTCTTCAAATACATAACCAGTCACTAAGGTTCCATGACTGGGTGCTCTGTGCAGTACAAAGGCATTTTGTCCCATTCTGGATTTATGTTTTCCACTGCTGAGCTTTAGTAAATGGACCTCCACAGTATAACACTGACAGTGGCATTTGATAGAGATCACAAAAGATGCTTAGAAATAGTGGGCATTATGTTTGTGAAATGGTGCCTGGATTAAAGAAGATAATGCATGTGAAATGCTTGATGGAAACCCTAGTGGAAAGTCAATAAACAGTAACCACCACCATAGTTGTTAAAAAAAAAAAAAAAAAAAAAAAAAACCAAGGTTGGAATTGCTATGATTTATCAGAGAAATCCCAGAAACCTGAACACTTAGGGACAGTCTTTCTGATCTTCAGTTATGTCCAATCGCATGTTTTCTTGGGATGATGGCATTCAAGATGATTAAATAAAAGCAGAAAATATTCATTTTGTTGGAAAATACTTATTAAATATAACTTTCCTTTTATGAAAGCCATCAAACAACTGGAAAGTAGAGAAGCATGTTCTCTCCTTCCACGCTCACTCTCTGCAGCCAATAAGAAAAGGAGGGTCCTTTCCCCTTCTTTGGGGATGCACACAGAAAATAAGAATTGCAAGCAAAGGGCTGGGAGTTTGGCTCAGTGGCTTAAGTGCCTACCTGGTGGGCGCGAGGTTGTGAGTTTGATCCCAGGTACTGAAAAGAAAAGAAAAGAAAAGAAAAGAAAAGAAAAGAAAAGACAAAAGAATTGCAAGCATCAGGACAGTCACTTGGGAAGGAGGGAACCAGATAGGCGGGTCCTTTGCCCATAGCAGGGCTAGAACTGCATTGGGCTCTGGATTCTTCCATCACATTCTCTTCCAAATGCAACAACTGAAAGTTTTATTTCTTATGAAGAGTGAGTTGGATTTACCCTTTTAGTTTCTCTCCAAACGCATTTCTTTTCCTTTTTAACAGATACATAATAATTATACATTCAGGGGGTACACAGAAGTTATTCTTGGCCTCCTTTTTGCTCACTCACAATAATGAATTGATCACCAAACCCTGCTGGTTCCTTCTCCCAGTTGATCAACCCGTAGGTCTGGTAAGGTAGTGCTGTTCTAGTCCCTACAAGAGGTGGACTTCATAAATCTCAGGGGCTCAACAACACGAAAGCTTATTCAGAAGTCAAATAAAATCTAATGAAGTGTTTGAGTGGTGCTACCAGGACCCAGGAAGCTCCCATCTTACGACTCCATTGCAGTGGTGGCAAACCGATGGCACCCGTGCTACAGTGGGCACACAGCCTTCTCCGTTGGCACACAAGCCTAATCGCCCCAGCAGCAGAGCAGTATATTCAGGTTTAATAGCAATGTTGCCATTTTGCAATAAATAAGTGGGTTTTGGGTTGTAGTTCGGCACTCGGTCGCTATAAGGTTCACCATTGCTGATTCAGGGCCTTTGCTCCCAACCATTAGGCAAGAGCAGAGAAGAAAGGGCAGATACAATTGCTCATGACTGCTTCAGCCCAGAAATAAGGCCATTTTCTGCCCCTTTTTCATTACTAAGAACCAGTCACATGACCTCATCCCAATACAAAAGTCACTGGGAAATGCAGTCTATAAATAAATGAATGACATGATGTGCTGATGTCATTGATTCCCCAGCACAACCCATCCCGGTAGGCTCTATTATCATTCCCATTTCACAGATGCAAAGATGAGGTTCAGAGACAAGGTGCGGTTTCCCCCAAGATCACATGACAAAGAAGTGGTGAACCTCCATCCTCTGGCCTCAGCTGACGGTTCTTTCTAGCAGATCTCTTCTTGGTGTTCCCACTGGGGGATTCCCAGAGACTTACTTGTCCTCTTTGAGATCTTCTCTCCCACTCCTACTTCCCAGAAATCTGCTTCCCACCTCCTCTGGATCCTAGGTGGCCACAGATCATGGCAAAGTCCTCCCCTGTATCCATAACAGGCCCCGTCAGGAAAGAGAAGCGCACTCCAACTATGTCATTGAGGAGAGATGAACGAAGGGCCACTTTACAAAGCTGTGGTCAGGTCAGGAGAAACCACTAAGCCAGTGGTGATGAGCCTGTGACACGCATGCCACAGCAGGCACATGAGCCAAGCAGCAAAGCATGGGACATCCAGCTTTAATTGCAGTGTTGGCGCTTTGTGATAAATAAGTGAGTTCTGGGCTGCAGTTCGGGCACTTGGTCACTAAAAGATTCTCAGTCCCTGCACTAAGAGCCAGGACCATGGGCTACCTCGTAGAGCCAGAGGAGGGAGCAGCTGCTGGGAAGGAGAAGGAGCAGTGACTCTGCTCTCTCTGCCCAAGGCAGAGGCCCAGGAGGAAATAAGGCAGTCTCACTCCCCTCCTAGCCCCTCGCCAATGCCTTCTATTGACTGAATCCAAAAGAAAGGGAGTTGATGGACTGGGTCAGTCTCCAAGGGCACCAAGCAGCCTGCAGAAGCAGGTGATTGTACCTGGAGAGGCACACAGATGCCAGGCTGTGCCTCTTTCAGGCTGAGCGATGACAGAGGTTCCCTGTCCAGTAGGGGTTTTTTTGGTTTTAATCACCATAAATTGATTTTGGCAAAGCTCAGGCAAAAACAGAAATGCAAAGGAGTGATTCAGTGTAGCTCTCAGATTTTTAGATAAAGCCAGACAATTGCACCTCAGGGGCAGGAGAAAGAGACCCCAAGTCTTCTCATGAATGTGGAGGGAAGTTCCCCAAAGAAAATCAGGGTGCAGCTGTGAGAAGAAAACAGATGGTGAATGCTGGGCCCATAAAAATGAGAGATGCATTCACCAGACTCCCTCCCACCAATAAGAAACTAAAATGAAGTCAATTGAGAAGCTAATGCCTCATCAAACTTCATCAGGGTCATCCACTGGTACTCGATCAACACCTGTGAGTTAGGGGATCAGTGAGCCAAGGAATGCTCCAGAATTCGGGCCTCATACAGAGGACACTGGAGACTTCGCTTCAAGCTCAGGAGGTGGCCTGGTCAGAGCTGCACCTGAGAGCGAGCGCTCTGACTTGGGGAGAGAGAAAGCATTGCAGGGGGCAGGGAGCCTGTCGCAGCTGTCCCAGGTGGGGAGGATGGTGGCTCAGGCTGGAGAGTGGTTGCACAGAAGGAAATATTGGATTGCAGTAGAGCAGTTTGTGGCCCAAGGCACAGTCAGAGTCTTCAAGACTGCATACCTATGACAATTGCTAAATATATTATTTCTGTAGCTCAAAGCCTATTTGTGGGCAGGATAAAGGATTGCAGCCCTGGGTGGGGAGATGAGGGATTCTAGATGCCATCCCAGCATTAGCAGATACTGGGAAACTTGTCACATGCTCCTCAGTCCTCCGCAGCTATTGACACGGCAGCCCCAGATACCCCAAGAGTCCAAGCCCTTCCCCAAGCTGCTGTAAAGTCCACTCTAGCTGCCAGGATGGTAGTGGCCCGGTCACTAACCCCAGGGAGCTTCCCTTTTGCAGGCACAGGGAAACATGCACAGGGCCAACTTTGTTCAGAGGAGGAACAGGGAATTACCCAGATGTTTACACCCTAAGCCCGCCACTTCCTGGGTGAGAAACATGGCAGCCCAGAAGTAAACCATGACTGCAGAGTGTGGCTTCCATCCAGCCCAGCCCTGAGCCGCACAAAACTTCATGTAAA
The DNA here is from genome assembly GCA_004363535.1 of Dasyprocta punctata. Taxonomy (NCBI): domain Eukaryota; kingdom Metazoa; phylum Chordata; class Mammalia; order Rodentia; family Dasyproctidae; genus Dasyprocta; species Dasyprocta punctata. Next base: position 7,102 of record RJWM01022492.1, on the reverse strand, counting down.
GAGTCAATTTGTACCAGCAGCAAAATATAAGCGCAAGGGAGTCCCTGAATGTACCATTCCTTCCAGCTCTTGGCATATTACTGGAATGAGCTGCCCTCTGTCTTCCCTGCCCACCATCTGTGGGTCAACTCCAGTTATTCTCCAGCCCCCAGCTCAGGAGTTGCACCCCCATGGGTAGGGATAACACGTTTTCCCCGGCTGGGCAGCCATGGCTCCCCTGTTCCCCCATCTCCATCACCACGTGCCAGTATCACCCTGATCGCCCTGAGCAAGGTCATTGCATGACCTTGAGCAATTACTTCATCTTCTCCCAGACTCCGTTTCCTCCCATGAAAAATAGGGTTTCATAGGAACCTCCTAATGAGGTCACTGGGAGCCTTAATGGCCTGGCCTTTATAAAGCTCTTAGCTTGGTGCCTCGAGCAGAGTAAGCAGACAGGAAGTATTAGTTGTTGCTGGCCGTGGCCACTTCTCAGTCTTGGGACTCACTGTACAATCTACTACAGACCTCGCTTCTGCCCATGCCTGTGATTTCCTGAGACCTTGGATGGCTTTTACTGATTTCTGCCACATTATTTTTTTAACCAGTCTTGATCAAATATCAATACTACCTCCCTCTCAGGATGTTAACTGGCCCAAGAACTGCGTGGGTTGGGGACCAAACTGATTTCTGAATTGGTATCTTTCCCATGCCACCAACTCAGAAAGGGACAGGGGTTCTTGAAATACTTAGAACGCTCTCTGCAGGCTTTTCTTTTTATATTAAAGGTGTCTATTTCAGGGCCGGGAATGTAGTTCGGTGGTAGACCATTTGCCTAGCATGCATGAGGCCCTGAGTTCAATCCTCAGAACTGGTATTTTTTTTAATCTACTCAAATATTAGCCAGGTGTGGTGGAACATGCCTGTAATTCCAGCACTCTGGGAGGCTTGTGTCCAGCCTGGGCAACTTAGTGACATATCAAGACCCTGTTTCAAAATAAAAAAATACAGAAGGGCTAGGGTTGTAGCTCAGTGCAAAAACCCTGGGTTCAATCTCCAGTACCAAAAAGACAAGGAAGAAGAGTCAAAGGAGGAGGAAGAGGAAGGGGAAGCGGGAAGAGGAGGAAGAGAAGAAGGAGAAGGGGGAAAGGTCTCACTTCATCTGATCTGTTATTCACCAGGTAAAGAAAGATTTTACTTCCTGCACTTAACAACCCTTTACTGAGCACCAGCTGTACGTGTATCCTCCAAGCCACCTTCTCTGCCTCGTCAGCCCAAGCCCAGTCTCTGCCCCTCTTGGCCCCTTAACCTACTATTTTGCCATAGTTTTCTTCTCAGTCTGATGTTACAGTACTTGTGTACTTGTGGGCATTTATGCTATTGATGTCCTTACTTGTGTGTGATCTGCCTCCCGACAAGAAGAGCAGCTGCCTGAGGGCTGGGCCAGAGTCTGCTCACACTGTCTCCCCATGGCCCCGGGCATACAGGGGCCCTCAGTGAGGACTTAGCAGGTGAATGAATTTCATATTCATCAATAAGCGACTGTAAAGCAATGGGCCAGGCCTTGGGGTGGGGTGGGAGGAACGTACAAGGTATGATTTAAAAGAAAAAATACAGTGAATGTTTACATTTTTTAAATTTTACTTTGCAAAAGGCACATTGCAATCATTCCCCCTCAGCATCCTCACCTTGGCTTCAAACACACTTATCCCATCATCCCCACCACTTTCTGAAGCAGTTCTGGAAGTCCTCTTTCATGAGTGTCTTCAGTTGTGCCGTCACAGCTGCCTCAATGTCCTGAATCGATGAAGAACACTTACCTTTCATGGTCATTTTGACCTAGAGGAAGAGCCAGAAGTCACACTGTGCCCAGTTTGGTGAATAAGAGGAGTGAGGACATGCTGTAACGTCTTTATGAGCCTGTGTGATTTCCATAACTGCTTCCCAAAAAATGTCAAGAATGATGGAGTGTTTAAAGCAAGGACTATGTTGAGGGAAATTCACAGCTATGTATTTTCATTGTAAGAAATTTTCAAAATTTAAACATTCACCAGGTATTTTGATCACACCTCGTACACCTGATCAGAAGGTGCTAGTCTGGTGTCAAGATGCTTGTTCACTCAGTGGTCAGATCATTACAGTTCGGGAAAGAACTGGATGCTTTTTAGGACAGCAGCCTTCATATTCTCCGGGATACAGACAAGGAGAAAGAGGTGGAGCCCAGGTGCCGCAGCTCATCCTTTGTGGACTTCCTTGCTGCTGACCTTATTCTAGGGGTCCTGATGACAGGGTCCACATCGGTCCTGTTCCTCTGGGCACAGGAAGGAGCCTGGTAGAAGGTTTTGGGTCACAACTCCAGAAGCAGAGCCAGAGAAACAAGGGATGTCTTTGGGAGGTGATTCCCAGCAATACGGGAAGGAGAATGGGGAGGTGAGATGGGAAAGGGAAGGACTGGTGACAGGTGCTGTCAGGCGGGTTGCCACAGTGGGCACGTGAGAGCTCAGTCTTGGGGGAATCATCGGAAACAGTGACAAACATACCTTAGAGTCCTCCTGCTCAAAAGACAAGGGAGTCGGGCTACTCAGTCCCTGGTTGGGGTGCTGCAGTGGTGAAGTTAGTTGCCTGATATTTCCTAGCAAGTTACAGGTGATGCAAACGGCCAGTTGGATCTGCATATGTGGGCAGTTGTAGGGGCCAAGGTGATATGGGTACAGCACCACCAGTCAGTGTTGCAGTAAATGTTGAATGAATGAATGAATGAATGCACATTGGCTGAGTGGCTACTACCCACCAGTTGTCTTGTGGCTATTAGTCAAGGTGATTTTCAAAGCTTTTGAAAAGTGGGTAGATACCAGGGATCAGAGAGTTTAGGAAACTTGTCCAAGGTCACACAGCTTGCACAGGCAGAGGCTGGATTTGGGCCAAGCCTTGCCTGGCCTGAGTGCTTATCCTCTTGCTCGTCTGTAATGTTGACTGGTGGTGGTGTCTGGGCTAGAAAACTCAGAAAAAGCACCCACCTATATCATTCTTTTCCTTTATCCTGTGTCTTCTCTTTGGCTCCAGGTTTGAGACAGCCTAACCTTATCCCAAAGTCCGGCTGGTAGACCCCTTTGTCCTGATGTCACCCCAAACTTCCAGGCCTTCACCTCGACCACACTTTCCCCTTAAGGTTGGTGGGCACTGGGGTCCAACAGTCCTGAGTCCCAATTCTGCAGGTGCACAGCTAACCACATGTTCTCGAGCAAGTAATTCTACCTCTGCATGCCTCAATTTCCCCCAAAAGTTAGGCCAATAATTCACAGAATTCACCAGGTAGCTTTGAAGGAGGAAGACAAATAGGGTTGCCCATAGTACATGCGCAAGCAATGGTAACCACGGTGTTCTTGATGGAGGGAAGCTCATCTTGTCAGTTACTGCCCCCATTTTTCTGTGCTATGAACTGCCCCCCAACTGTTCTCTCTTTGACATCAGCAGCAATCACCTAGTGTTTCCATACACAGGCCTGGCACTCAGTCATCCTGGGTTCAGAGCCAGACGCTGCCCCTTATCAATCTGCTAGTACAGGTTGAGTATCCTTCCTCCAGAATGCTTGACACGAAAAGAGCTTTGGATTGCGGATATTTTAAATTTTGGAATAAAGTGCTCCTGCTTCTCTAAATGTTTATTATCACAGTATTTGTTACCATTATTGTCCTCATCATTCATGTTATGTAAAAGTCCTCCTATGAGTCAGAGAACCTTGACTGAATACCTACTGCATACCAAACACCACGTGGAGCGCTGGGGCCTGACAGATGGAGAAAAGAGGGTCTCTACCCAGGAAGTGCTCAGAAAGAAGGAGAAGCAGAAACAGACAAACATCAACACAAAGCACAATGACCAGCTCTGAATCTGAGCAAGAGACTGGAAGTTGTTCTCATGTGCAATAAAGAGGCCAGAAGGTCCAGGCCTGCCCTGTGGCCCCCTCATAGACATGGTCTCCTCAGGACCTCCTGCCATCTCCTCTGTCCAGACTCCTCACTCTGCCCTTCAAACCTTCCACTTCCTGCCCTTCAGCACAGCTGAGGCTCTCTACAATGGCCCCTGTCCCTCTCCGTACAAGGCAGCCGGAAGTGCTCTAAGCCAGGACAGTATCTGAAATTTATTGAAAGTGCCTTGATACAGCTGACACACCAGGCCAGAGGAATGGAAGGACGAGGGGAGGAAGGCCGAGCACTGTTAGAGACAGGGTGGGTTGGAAGCATCACCCTATTTGCCAGCTAACCATGTGACCTGCCATAGCTTTGTGGATGCTTGCAGAAGATACAAGATTCCTGGGTCAGAGAAACAGGATCTTATTATTCATAGCAACAGTAGCAGCCAGGCTACCAGCATTTGTGCCCATTCGCCAAGGCCACAGGGCAGCACAAAGAGGACTGGGTGACATGGCCTGGATTATACAAGAAGAATCCCAGATTTAGGGAACTGAATCTTGTATAATGGAAAAAACCAGAAGATATCAGTATCTTTATTGCAGAATAAGCATGCCTGCCCTTTCTTCTGAGTGGATGCAGTATTTCTGTTCCCAAACTATTCTCTGTACAATCATTTTTGAAAATATAGTCTGGAGAAAAGGCAATCAATGCTTCTTCTGGTAAGACATGCAAAAACTCAAGGGACACATGGTCTCCAAATAGATAGAGATGGATGGATTGGTGAGTGAATGAATGAATAGATGAAAAAATGGAGGGATGGATGGATGATGAATGGATGGATGGGTGGATGGATGATGGATGGATGGATGATGGATGGATGGATGATGGATGGAGGGATGATGGATGGATGGATGGACTGATAGACAGATAAGTGGGTTATAGGTGGATTACTGACTGGACAGATGGGTTGGTGGGTTGCTGGCTGCTTAGGTGGCCAAAAAGTAGGAGGTGCTTTATAAACTGCATTTCTGAAAGTTCAAAATGCTCCAGGGTCTTCCTATGGAAAACAGGACATGCTCCCTCCTTCCTGATTCCTCCACAGCCCCCTTCTCACATATTTTACTATTTGTTTCTGTATATAATTCCATCTGAAAATTTAAATTTGCTTTCAATGCCCCACCAATGTAAGGCAATGAATCCCAAGCTTGAAGGTGCATCAAAATCCCTGAAGGCTTCTTGAAGCCCAGATCACCAGGCTCTGCCCCTGGGGTTGCTGATCCAGTAGGCTAGGATGGGTCCCTAACAGTTGTATTTGTAAGGAGTTCCCAGTTGCTGCTGATGGGAGACCACATTTTGAGAACCACTGGTACAGAGAAACTCCTGATTTCTGCACACAACTGAACTGAGTTAATAAATGGCAAGGGTAGGCTAGAAAACTGCTAGACACATTGAAGACCATCAAAATAGCTTCAGATCTGGCTCCTACCCCTCAAAACAGAAACAAGAACTCCCTACAAACTGGCTAATATAATCATAGGAGAAATTACCATTAGTTGAACAGGTACTATGTGCCAAAGACTATGCCAGGAGTTTCACATGCATTATCTCATTAAATCAGCATGCCTCTACAAGACAGATTATCCTTAACCCCAGCTTTGACAGATGAGAAAGCTGAAGCTCAGAAAGGGTAATTAACTTGCTGGCAGTCACACAGCTAGGAAGTAGCAGAGCCCAAAACTGACACTTAGGCTTTTAAATCACATCACATCCTTGTGCCCTCCTCCCTTCCACACAATTAGAGAAGAGTACACGACAGTTTGCTCAAGTGTCCGTTTGAATAAATCAAATGTCAGAGTTTATGAAGCTAACAGAACTCAGGGCTGTCAGGCTGGGAGGAAAAAGTGTGTTCTCTCATTAAAGCTTTAAAATGCAGCAGGATCTGTGTCCAGGGTTTCAGGCAGTGTAGACTGCAAAGTTTCGTGGGCTTGCCTGACTTCCCCATTATCCTGAGTGCTTCAGGAGCCAGAATCCCACTGGGGTCTCAGCTGCCCCAGCCCCTGGCTCAGTGCCAGGTGTGTGCCCCCCTAGAAAGAGGATGAGTGAATGGTTGGGTGAATGAATAATAGCACAGAACTCTCAGGCCAGGAGCTCCCCATGAAAGCTAAGTTAGGGAATCAGATACATAGGCTAAAAGCAAAACAGCTCTGAATAGAAGGCAAACTTGGGGGCACACAGCATTTACATTAAGCCCCCACTCTGAGACACTGCTGCAGAGCCCAGAGCAATCCTACAACAGAGGAGGAAGCTATGCTCTAGTCCAACCACTGGATTTCACAGATGGGGAAACAGAGGCACAGAGAGGGAAGCAGTCTTGCCCAAAATCACACAGCAGATGAAGGATAGATTTAGATGAAAAATATCAGGTACTCTGGTCTGGAGCTTTGTGGAATATCAAGCTGGAATTACACCTGCCCCTTTCTCAACCATCTCCCCATTACCTCTCCCCCAAGACCCCAGGACTGGTCTCAGAATTTTCCTAATCCTTAAAAACCAGCCTCTGTCATCCTCCCTGTTGGCGCCTGTGGGATGGTAGGGAAGGATGGACTCACAAGAGGTCTCTGTCTTGAAGACAGGCAGGGCTGCTGCTGTTACTGAGAAGCTGGGCCCCTGAACTCCAAGAGTCTGGAGGCCGAGGGTGAGGGCCCAGACCGCCTCACTAGGGTGACATTACGGACACAGAGCTGCAGACTTCGGACCAGAAGACCACCTGCCTCGGTTTCCCCTGGAGAGCTTGCTGGAAATACAGCCATTCCAAACCCTTGGAGTGGTGTCCCCTTCACAGGGGATTCTTATGCACCTGACACTGAATCACGCTGCGACAGAGACCTCCCTTGCCACCCAAACAGGACCACTCCCTAGAACTAAAATCCATTTCCTGGGTCAGGGTTCTCACCCTGGTAGCATTTTTATACCACCCAAGACAGCCCAACCCCGAGGGGATCCAGGCTCCTTTCCAAAAGCTCGGTACCTTACAGGGAACCACCGACCCACCTGGCAGGTCTGAGCCAGCCCTGTGGCTAAGGTGAAGGTTTAGCCCCATCTGTCGGTCATTTGGGGAACTGCGTCGGTACTGAGCAGGATGCGCAATGCTAAGTCTTCTCAGGCAATAAGCTGCCGCATTTTTGATAGTCTGGTTCAGTTGCCCTTCA
>RJWM01022491.1:0-33604 GCA_004363535.1 Dasyprocta punctata | reverse complement strand
ATTAAAATTAAATTGAAGAGAGAAATAAAACACTTTGAAATTTGAAAACTTAAAAAAGTATACGCTATCACATGACATTTGTTTCTTAGGACACAATGCTACTAAAAATTAAATATCAAACTCTTGAAATAGTCTGAGAAATAAGTATGCATTGTATATAGATCACACTTTCAGAAAATTTCATTAACATCATAAAAATTTAATAAAGGGCCTTTTTATCCTAACACTGATTCAACTACCTTGTAAAATAACTGAAGTTGACTTACATGGTAGTATTCTTTATGGAAAAAAAAAAAACAATGTTGAAAATTATTCATCTTTAAAAATAAAAGAGATTTTTAAAAATCACATGAGAAATGTATTATTTGCACGAAGATTCCAGATTCTTTGATTAGATGACTAATCAAAGACATTAACATACTTAATCAAAAAAGCCCAGAACCTAGCCAGGTGGTGGCACAAGGCTGTCATCCCAGCATCTGAGAGGCTGAGGTAAGAAAATCAAAAATTTAATCCCAGTCTGAGCAATTCAGCAAAAATTCAATTCCTGCTTATAACAAAATTTTAAAAAAAGAAAATGGGCTGTGGCAGTAAGTCAGTGAGAGGGTCCTGGATTCAATCCCCAATACCAGCAGGAAAAAAAAGGCAAAATAGATTATTAAGCTCAAGGAATTTTTTCTATAATTGTTAGGTCAGTTGCTAGAAGCTGATGAGAAGCTCTGCCATTTTACACATTTTATGACTGTCCAGCAAATACTACCAAAACTAAACATTCACCAAATCTACTCTATTTACCATCTTCACTTTTGAGTACATGAAAGTGAGATGTGAAGTACACTAGAGTATCCACCTGGAGTCTACCCAGTTTCTAGGAAATCTTGTCTCATACCCCTTAACTAATCAATCCTCTTAACAATTCTGCTGATGTGATGTATCAGATATATGCTACAACAAAACTTTAAAGCTGCCAAAATAGGTAGCAGTATTCAGTTCTATTTCAAATAGGAAATTAGTTCCTTAAAGTAAAAGGAATCAAGTACCATGTGAAGAATCACTTGAAAATCCAGAAACACCATGTTCTCCCAATTCTCTTTCCACTAATCTTTTTTGTTTTGCTTTTTTTCAGACAGAGTCTCACAGGTAGCACAGGCTAGTCTTGAACTCATTGTGTAGCCCAGGTTGGCCTTGAACTCATGGCAATCCTCCTGCCTCAGACTTCGAAGTGCTTCGATTACAGGTGTGTGCCACCACATCAGGCTCCCACTAATCTTTTTTTTTTTAATGCTTTAACCCACTGTCTGAATAAATTTCCATATTAGAATTTTGAAACAGCCAGGCGTGGTGGCACAGGCCTTTAATCCCAGCACTCGGGAGGCTGAGTTGGAGGAGCATTGTGAGTTCGAGGCCGGCTTGGGCTACAACTCGAGTGGAAGGCCGGCCTGAGCTACACAGTGCACACTGCCTCAAAAAACCAGGGCTGGGAGCTTGGCTCAGCGGCTTACGCACCTGTCAGGCAGGCGCAAGGTTGTGAGTTCAATCCCTGGTGCCGCAAAAAAAAAAAAAAAGCAAGAAGAGAATTTTGAAACAAAAGAAAACATTACTGTGATACCACTGGTTGTTTTACAACTAATTTCCCTTACAATCAATTAATTCTGAAGAGTATATTTCACAGCAAAATGTAAAATAGCCAGGTGTTGTATTTTAAGAAGTTATTTTTGGCTGGGCACTGCGGTGCACACCTGTAAATCTCAGCACTTGAGGCTCAATCAGGAGGATCAAGGAGTTTGAGGACAGCCTGGATTACACAGTGAGTTCGAGGCCAGCCTGAGACTACACATAGCAAGACCCTGTCTCCAAAAAAAAAAAAAGTCAATTCTATTTTATTAATATCTTAAGAATGGTCACCTTTTCATATTTTACTGTTTATGCTACATAATGTCCAAAAATACTTTAATTATTATTTATAAATATTCATAAAATACAGAATATATGTATAACCAACACAAATGAATGTGGAAAACAAAGTAACATTCCCTCCCAGTATTATATACAATAAATGTTGGCCAACATGGTACAAGGGTATGTCTGCAATCCATTGTTGGGTCAACTAGTTTTTAATGAATCTCTATAATCACTCAGTGATAATATGGCTAATTCTGCCGAGAGAGTCAGCATCACAGCTTAACTCAAGACCCCCTAAAAAATGTCCACTATAGGAAAATACTGTAACGTCCAACAAGAACCACTTTCTGACCCTGTGAACCAGCTGTTCTTCGAAGCACAGCTATTTAGACACTACACCATTCCTTCGGATGACGTAATCTTAAAGGATTTAGTAATTATAATCCATGGCTTACTAACATAAAACAGTATTTGCTGACATAACCACCAGACTAACTGAAAAGCTTTCTCACCTATTCCTAGTCTTCAAAGAAATCAGACACCCAGGGTAAGAATGGTAAAAATAACAGGTAATGAAAGTTCTCCTAGTCACTTTTGAGAATAATCACATCAACAAATCCATATGATAATCTAGAAGAAACTGGGAAAATATTAACTAATGGATGTGAAAGCTCAAAAAAAAAAGTACTACTATTCCATACTAACACAACAATATAAAGGACCACTACAGAAACTATTACAAGGTTTTAGAAGAACAAAAACAAAGAGGGGAATACAACCATTTAAAAAAAAAAAAAAAAGAAAGACAAAGAAGTCATTAAAAGAAAGAAGCAAAGTTTTTAAAAAATCCCTGGAAAAAAAACTGTCCTAAATACATTTTTAAAGTTTTATTATAACAACACACTGTCCATTTGGAAGACTTACAAAAACATGCCTCTAATGATTACTATTTTATTACTTCAACTGTGTATTTTCTAAAAGCCTATACTGTACCTCGGAAAAGTCTATTGTCATAATTAGAAGAACTAGCCTCACTATTTAGAAATGCTCTATTTAAAAGTAGGCCAACAATAGGAACTTCGCTATTACACAAGAGAAAGTAAATGAAATAATATCTACTAGCATTCGGCGTCGACATGTTTCTCCCATCTCTGAGAACATACTGTGACTTACACTGAACAATTTACCACTTCTCCATCCATGCAGTAGCTCAAATAAAAAGAGTTCCTGTGTTAATCCCACAATAAACCTCAATAATTCTCACATCAGAGTACATGTAAACGTTTAGCAGAAAAAGTGTTTTTCCCAAAATAGCTACATAACACTAAGACTACTCAAATTCCTAAATAATCCTTTTATAAGATTGCTGCCAACTTTATTTTGATACATTAAACATGTGCAGCCTATTTTAAAAGTTCTTTAACTGTTACTTTATCAAAACAGCTTCCTAGTTGTTCATGTGTTTTTTCAGTTTTCAAGTTGCTTTAGAACGGCTTGCATAGTGATGAATTTGAGTTGCCATCAAATGTTTAAAAAGCATTTTTGTCAAATAAGATGGGCAAACGTCCCAGATCTGCTAAAACTGACAGTAGAGGTCATGCAGCTTTAAAAAAATTGAAGTAACTATTTCCAATACTACTCACTAAGCCCTTTGTTTTAAAAATTATTTCAATGTTAGTTTCACTCTACGCTTAATGAATCTTTTCTTAAAAGAATGTTAGACTTACGATATAAAAAAGTGATCTACCATATAAAGTTGATCGGTCTACTCTTAATGAGCTTCGGGCATATTTGGGGTATCGACGACAAGCAGCTTCAATTAAGAACTTCACTGTTAAGAAGAATGACATCCTTTAAAAAGGACGATGCTGGAAAGACAGGCGAGAAAGGCCAGGAGTTTAAAACGAGAAAGACGAACGATTTAAAGCTACCAGTGAGGAAAGAGACAGGGAGACCCACAGACTGAAGAGCAAGAAAGATTTAACAAGGAAGTGAAGCGGAACGCAGAGTAGGGCAGAAGCTGACAAGGAAACGAGGGGGAAAGGTGGTGTTTTCAAGTCACGCATGCACCAGGAAGGGAAGAGCCCCGGCCCAGGGCAGCGCCGGTGCTCCCGCGAGGTGCCTGCAGCCTGGAGCAGGGACGGGGAAGCAGTTGATACAGGCGTTGAAGCGAACTCCACTCCCTCCCCGCGCCTCTCCCGGCCCCGCCGCGCGCGGAGGCGGCGGCGGGAAGGGGCCTACCTGGGAGCCAGGCCCAAAGTCCCGATGCCCAGGACCCCGCCGTAGCCCGAGACCCCGACCCCGTGCGAGGACCCGGCAGAGAGGCAGCCGTTCCCCCTCCGGCGGACACCGAGCGGCCTCACCTGGGCGAGTGAGGGAGGCGAGGTCTCAGGCGTCCCGTCGCGCCCGCTGCTCTCAGCCCAGGATTCCGCCGGAGGCGTGACCCTGCCTCAGTCGCCGCTCGACCCTCGGCTCTCGGACACCACCGCCTCCGCCGCCACCGGGGCTGTTTACACCACCCGGCCCCTCACGCCGCCGCCGCCGCCTTCTCTCCACCCTAGAGTCGCTGCCGATTCGGCCACCGCCTCCGCCTCCGCCGCAGCCTCGTCTCTCTGGAGCATCTTCCACCCACCGAACACTGAGAAACAGAGACTCCAGCCCCGCCGGCAGGAAACTCCCCCGCAACTGCTAGGGGGACGAGGCGGTCAGAGCACCGGCGGCTTTTCCGCCATTGAGCAGCAGCGGCTCGCCTCCTTCTGCAACCCCCTCTCCGCACCCCGTCTTTCCCCGCCCTTCGGAGATTCCCGCCCCCACTGCCCACCCATTGGGACGCCGGGCATCCTCCTGCGGCCTCCAAATTGCTGCAAAGCCTGTCAATCTCCTTTATCCCTCCCAATTTCTCTCTCCTGGTGACGCCGCACTCAGTTTTCCCCGCCCATACGGCCCCACCTCTGAACTCCTAATTTCCCATTGGGCATCAGTTACCACCTTTAATTGGCAAGGTCACCTATCCATCAAAAACCGCCCACTGAGTGAGACCCAACCCTTTATTACCATTGACTTCATTCAGCCCCCACCTCCGCCTTGCAACTAACCTCCCGGACGTCATGGACCAACCCACAGTGCCGATCGTAAGTGGAATCATCTGTCAGTCAAATTACGCCCACCTGCGCTCCGCCCCGCAGAGCCAGATCCTCAGCGACTCCTTTGTTTTATTGGTTCAAACGGTGCCCTGAACCCTCGGTCATTGGCTTGCTCGACGTGTCCATCACGGAACCAATTTCCAAGTCCGTCACACCGGCTTTTTTTAAATAAACGCGCAAAAGGCGGGGAAGTATCCGAAAAGCGATTGGCTAGTCTTCGAAAACAGCCAAACCCAGAGGAGTCTGTGCGAATTCTTCCTGTTCTGTGAGGACCATGTTCTCTTACTTTTAACCTCTAAGCTTTGCGTAAAACAAGCGCCATAAAGCAGCCCACTGGTTGTCGGGTTATAGGTGTGGGAGCCTAGTCCCACCCAGAATCGCAGAGAGTTGGCCACTAATTGGCCCGCAAGAGTCGCCCTAAGCCCTCATTGGAGGAAATAAGTGCCTCTCTGGCGTAGAGACGGGAACGGGATAGTGAGGACTAGGACAAGAAGCGGCTGGGAAAAGGCGGTAGTTCTGCTTCAGAAACGGGTGGGGCCAGGCGGGAGTGAGAAACTGGACGGGCAAGGCCCTGGGTAGGTGTTGCGAGGAGAGGAAAGGCCCGGATGTTCCCGAACAATGAAATCATCGCCGGCCAATCAGAGCCGCTGAACTGGGATACCTGCCCGACCTGTCTACCGGAGGGGAGAGTGGGTAGGAAGTTGGACTGTCAGAAAAGGACTGAAAGTGACTCGAGCAAATGAGACAGGTGATCCCTTCAGGAAGATTCTGTGCTGTTAGATGGTATTTTGATTATTTCTTTGCTGCCTAGTGTGCTGTCCTTGGCATTTCCATGTTTCGTGTCTTATGTCAGCGTTGATTTTAAAAAGACTCAGCCTAGGCTCTGCCATTCAATCATTCATTCCACAGTAAATGAGCGCTTATTTGCCAGGCATTGCATGTGGAGCTAGAGAAACAATAGTAAATTCGCTAATCCCGGTTCAAGAAGAAGTGATCATTGAAACATGTGCAGGGAATGATGATGGCATACAGGATCCTCCCCGTGGATGACAGAAAGGATTCACAACGACACAGGATGCTTCCAGAATAAATTACAGTAATTCAGTAGGTAGATGATGAAAGTGGGCATAATTCCGCTATCAGTTGGACTAGACTAAAAGGTATTGCACAATTAGTTCCCCCCAAATTAAAAGTGTAATAGAGGCATTTACCTTAGAATATATATTTACCTTAGGATAAATCTGTATGTATATAGATTTATACATATTTTATATATACATTTATATATTTATATATATTTTTAATGCGAGTGCTTTGAAAGAGGTTTTAAACCTCAGTCATACTTCGGTGTAAATTGGTGGGGCAAGTGATTTAAGCTTAGCCCCAAAGGAGTCAGCTTCAGGAAGGCAAATTTAGGATTAAAAATTTCCAGTATAGATGTTCAGGATGGTAGAAATGAAAATGATTGCAATTCAGATTTTTCTTTAACGCGCTCAAGATTTCTTAAGAACGGTGTTTCACACAGCATGGTGAATGAACAACAAACACCAGAAACACCTGGAGTATAGATTCTCAGGTTCTTTCATGTCTACAAACTGAGAAAAACAAACTTTTATTTTCATTTGTTTGTTTGTAATTGTTCTGTTAGGGATCAAATCCAGGGACAAAGATAAATTTTTAAATGGTTCCCCAGTGATTTTTATGCACACGAGTGCTTTATAACCTCTGGTACGGTGTAATGAAGACAGCCATAAACTGAAATTCCTTTTCCACATTTCTTTTGTTTGTTTTTGAGAGGGGGGCTCACTGTGTAGTTCAGACTGTCCTAAAACTCAGCCTCCCAAGGACTGAGATTATAGGTGTGTGCCGCCTTGCCTGGCTTTTTTCCCTATGTCTTCATGTTCAGGGGTGATATGTGATAAACAAAAGCACATGGGACCATTTAGGTATCACCTCTCCATTGCTTTCTTTATTAATAGTATAAGATTGTACAGTTCTTGGGAAATACCATTCCAATGATTTAGAAGAACATATTTCCTCAAATCACACTCCCTTACCTGACAGACTTTATATAAGGGGAAGGGAGTCTGGGACCTCAGATTCCAAAATAGGGACTATGCTAAATAAGAACTAAGTGAAGATACCAGCACTTGAGAATTCAAGGAACCACGAAAAAGCATCAGAGCAGTTTTCTTGCCCTACTTGATTTTCTTCCCACTCACCTTTGGTTGACCCCAAAATTATGTAAAGTTCAATCATGCAGAGTAGGCTGATTATTGTATATCATTCATCCTTTCAATCCCACTGCCAAAAAAAGTAACAAGTACTGTTTTAGGTGCTAAGAGTACAAGAGACACCAAAACAAATAGGTTCACTTTGTTGTGTGTTTTATTTGATGAAAACACTAAACCATTAAAGCAGGTCCTTTACAACTTTCAAAGGAAAACAAGTGTGTGTCATCATAAACATGTTACGTGTCATAAACATTGAGTATCATCATAATGGGATCTACAACTAACTAGCTGTGCGTGACTTACTAACCTCTCCAAGCCTTGCTTTGTTGTATAATAAAGGGGGAATCATAACAATCTTCCTCTAGAGATTTTGATTCTTATGGTAATGCAAAGCAGTCAGGATATATAATTTGCAAAATTGAAATAACACTAACCTTAATGTAGAAAAACTTTCTGATTTTTCTCATGTTGGCTACACTATAGATGCTCCTTTTAAAATAAGATGTCAAGGCTTGGGGTATGTCTTAATAGTAGCGTGCTTGCCTGGCCTATACTGAAAAAAAAGAAATCAGATAACTACTTTCTCCCAACATATTTGAGCGATCCATTTTTGCTGGTGCCCTAAGCCCATGCTCAGTCACAGGTAATCCAGTGCTGCTAACTCCACGTGATTATTTCAGAGATTAAGTAGAATATGGTGCACAGAATATCTCATACAGTCACAGTGGGAATGTGAAGCTTTATGTCACATAAAACAGTTCATTTATTTATTCAGCATGCTTGTGTTCCTGTTACATGTAGATTACCATGCTCTCTGACAAGGAGCATTGATATCAGACTTAAAGCAGCCTGACCTAAGTGAATTGATCTTTTTCTGGTTGGTTTTTTGGTGCTGGAGATGGAACCCAGGGTCTCACACATGACAAACAAGTGCTTTACCACTGAGCTATACAGCCAGCCCCAACATACTCCCTTCTTAACCATTGGAAATGCTTTACTAATAAATCTGTTTTCTTCATTGAAAAAATTTCACCAGTCCCACTATACAAATATTAAATATCCACTGAATGAGATCCTATGATAGGTGATAGAGGCTGCTGCCTTCAGATAATTGGTCATTGCTCTTTTCTTTGAAATATCCAACCTTGACATTCATTAAACCACAAACGCAGAGTTTTTTGAGAGGGAAGCAGTGAGAGGGAGCCCAGGATCTCACACATAGTAAACAAGAGCTCTACTAAATTCCTAAACCCAACAGTTTTTCTTAAAAGTGAGGAGGACCACCTAGGAATGAGGACTTTATCCCTAAGTATCTGGGTAACTCAGCAAGAGGTGAGCCATACATGTTAAAAATGTACCTTTAAAATCAATAAGAAGTCAGCCCTCAATTCCATATTTTTAAATACTTATTTCACTATTAAAAGAATTTTTACTTCTTAACATCATTAGGAGAACAGCCTTTTTATTTTTTTAACCATCCCATGTTTAAAAAAATCTATTTGGCTATGATTAACAGAAAATCCAAACAGTGGTTTAAATCACCAGATTGGGAAGGTAGCATTTTCTCATGAAACAAAAGGTCTAGAGGTGGGTAGTTCTGTCTGGATCAGGGCTTCTGCAATAATCTTGTTGCCCTAAGACTGCAGGATAGTTATTGCAGCTTCAGATGTGATATCTAGGCTCAAGGCAGTAAGGGTGAGGAAATCACATGACCTTGTCTAACTGCCAGGGAAGCAAGAAAATTAGGGAACTATTATGTCAGGAGTAGTTCAAAGTAGAGATTCTCAGATTTTACCAAGCATCAGAACCACCTAAATAAATCCTTAAGACAGATTGCCAGAATTCACCTTCAGAGTTTCAATATATGAAAGTCTCAGTTAGCACTTGAGAATCTGCATTTCTAACAAGTTCCCAGGTGATGCCGATGCTTTGGTCTGGGAACTACACTTGAAGAAATACTTGTTTGAGTTGAGAAGATAGCTCAGTAGTGAAGAGGTTGCCTACCATTCATAAAGTGCTTGGTTTGATCCCCAGCACAGCAAAAAATAAAACAGTAAACCACTAGTTTGGGCTAATCATGATCCATTGCCTGGCACAGGTATGCTGCTACCCCAGAGCATGGCCATATTAGTATTTATAAACACTTTCAGCTATGTTTGTGTTTTATCTTTGTACAAATGAAAGTAAAACCAAACAGACACAAAATAAAAAAATCCTACAGATACCAGTTGGTCTTCAGTGTACCCATCCCTCTCTTTCCAGAACCAGTAAGGGACATAGTCTCTAAGATACCACAGTTTTACAACTTTCTAGCTTCCATTAAAACCAAGGTGGTCCAATGCTATGGATAATATTTTAACTGAATTTTATACTTAAGGTATTCCTCTGACTAAATGTATCAGAGTCCAGCAGAAAATGGGTGATATACTCAAGTTTGGAATTTTAAGAGGAGTTTAATAGACTTATTTCCAAAGACACAGTCAGAGTAAAGATAAATCATAAGATCTAGTACCCTAGGGCTAGTTCCAGGGAGCTTGTTATCATTGCTGTGCCTGCAGGGATAAGGAGAGGAAGGGATGACAGAAACTTGTAGACAAGCCAGGCATGATAGAACAGACCTCTACCCCTTAGTACGTGGGAAGCTGAGGCAAGAGGATCAAAAGTTTGAATGCAACCTGGACAACTTAATAATTTAGTGAGACCCTGCCTCAAAAGTTTAAAAAAGGCTAGAGATGTAGCTCAGTGTAAAGACCTTGTGTTCAACCCCCAGAACCACCAAAAGAAATCTGTATGTAACAGGAGGGATTTATATGCAGAGGAGCTCCTGAAAAGAACCCTGACCTTTGGATGAAGGACAAAGCAAGCCCTTGTCAACTGGAGAGTAAGTATCCTAGTCTCTTTTCCCTGCAGTCACCAATGGCCAAACCCAGCTGGAAGCAGAGACCAGGGAGCCTCGTGAACTACCTATAGAGGTCACAGAGCAAGACAGAGAGAGACAGGAGGGCAGCTGGACATCTGTGAGGAAAAGAGATAATCTAATGCATATATATTTGAAATTTTAAACCATTTATAGACTGGGTCTTTCTCCTAAAAGAGTATTTGACATGGAACAGCAAAAATGAAAAATATTAAGGATAAACTCCTAAATCAAAGGTCCACAAAGTGTAGTCTGGGACCCCGAAGGATTTGTTTACAAGTTCAAAACTATGCTCACAATAATATTAAGACTTTTAGGGGGCCTATTTTATTCTCTCAAGTACGATATAG
Organism: Dasyprocta punctata; assembly: GCA_004363535.1. Lineage (NCBI taxonomy): Eukaryota > Metazoa > Chordata > Mammalia > Rodentia > Dasyproctidae > Dasyprocta > Dasyprocta punctata. The sequence goes on along the minus strand of RJWM01022491.1, from coordinate 23,058 downwards.
AAGGAACTTCCCAGAGGCTACATAACATGTTATTGTAACACAATGAATGCAAAAGTGCATGTAAGAATCCAGCTATCTTGTTAAGCCAGATACCAAAGACAATTGCAAAAACTTGAAACAATGTCTCTCTCTATCCCGTTTTTTACAATACAGTTATTCTCGCCAGAAAAAGTGTTTATGTGCGACGCATGATGGTTTTATTATTATTTTCATGAACTAATAAATATTTTTAAATTTCTCAATAAATGCTTATAAATATAATCTACATAAACAAAAACTCTTTGAAATCCTCAATAATATACAGTGTAAGAGTGCAAAGGGGATCCTGAAACCAAACTCAGGACTCGTCTAAATCCACGTGAAGTGAACTCAGAAAGGCCCAAGCTTTTTTGAGTTTCAAGAGCTCAAGAGAAGGACAGGAGAGAAAGAATTACCCCTACAGGTAAAATGTCTCCTTTCTGGTGCTTTCTATCTGAACTTGTCTCTTCTCCCTCCCTTCCCTCTTCTCCCCTTCGCCCCTCCCCTTTCTTCCCTTCTCTCATTTTCTCCCCTCTCCTCATCTCTCATTCTTTGAGATAGTCTTGTTATGTAGTCCAGGGTAACTTGCTGTGTCACCCAGGCTGGTCTCAAACCTGCAACCCTCCTGCCTCAGTCTTCTTTCTCTTTACTTCATTTGAAGTCTTTTTCACGTTTTTCCTCTTTGCTGTCTGCCGCCTCCCCCATTTCTATAAATGCTTTGCTCTTCCTATTCTGGAGCACTTGTCCAAGGCCAATGTCATATTTTAATTATTAGGTCATTTTACTGTCCCAATTTTCTGTCTTCTCTAAAGGACATATTAGGAGCATATGAGTGCACGCACATAAACCCACATCACACACGCTCTGTGGCCCACCAAGTCCAAGATCTGTGAATGAACTCAAGGATTTAAGAACTTGGATGGGAAAAACATATATATTTTTACTAACCTCTACCTAAAAGTTAGTTTTTCTTTCAATTACGAATATATACAGTACACCAAAGGAACATTAACTACCTGCAACATTATCACCAACAGAAATTACTGTTAATTTTCATACCGTGTTAAAGTTGTTACAGAGCTTTAGAAATACCACTTACACTCATCACTATTTTGAAAGGAGATTAGATCCACCACTAGATCTTGGTTTTTTTTTTTTTCTGTGTTTTATTTTGTTTTGTTTTGTTTTGTTTTTTTGAGACAGGGTTTCACTATGCAGTTCAGACTGGCCTTAAATTCACTTTGTCGCCCAGGCTGGCCTTGAACTTGCAGCAATACTCCTGCCTCAGCCTCCCAGCTGCTGGAATTACAGGCGTGTGCTACCACACCCAGTGTTAGATCTTGTTATTTAATGCATTAATAAGCTTATGTATTGTTGCATCATAAATTTACAATGGTTTGGTAGCTTTCAACATACAGTAATAATTTTCCTTTATTTTATGTATTGAAGAACTCACCTTGTCAAAGGGACCCTATGCCAAAACAAAACACAAAAGCATTAGCAGCGTCATTCTACCCCTGCTATGCACGGTAATACCGAATTCAGCAAAGATATTTCTTTCATCATGCATGGCACATAATAAATGTCCAATAAGTGCTTCCTGAATTGCATTTGCTGAATATTTTCCCTTTCCTCAGTGCCACCACCCAAGGCGGGGTCTGCCAGCCCCACTTCCTGCTAAGACAGGAAGTTGATCAAGCTTCTTCCACCCTGCGTACAATCCACAGCCAAAACTGGCTGCCCCACAGCCAGATCCTCCTTTGTGTTTTAAAGTGAGTGTCATCAAGCACATGAGATGATTGAGACTGTGATTACAGCACTGTGTGTGGTATCAGAAAATTTTTTCACATGGAGCCCAACTATAATGCTGCAAAGTACAAAGTGTTTAAATATGCTTGGCAGAGGGATAATAGTAACAGCCATTTATTTATGTACGTAGTCTTAACATTTATGTGCAAGTTCATTTACATTATGCATTCTCTCTGTTATGTGTTTTCCTTTTACAATAAATTATACATTTTTTTTTTTTTGCCAGCTCTTCACCCTTTGCTTCTTAGCATTACTATTTGCTCATGCAAGATGGTGGTTTGTTCATGCTTCAGAAACATTATGTTGCTTTTCCTTTCACTTCACTTTCACATCTGCAACCACTCTTTTCCTATTTGTGTGTCTAAAAGCTCTTTTTCTCCTGCTGTTAAAGCTGGCCTTGAGTGCCGATCTTAAGAATCTAAGCAGACTGCAAGGATGGAACAGATATCAAGGAGGTGAACATAGAAGTTGAGTCATGGATTGATTATTCCACGAGCAGGCATTCAGGAAAATGGTTGTGAGAAAAAGTACAAATGAAAAATTCATGGTATAATGAGAACGCAGGACTTGAGTGCTATTAGTTTAAAAGGTTTCTTTCTTAGTTACTTTTCTTGTGGTTGAGACAAAATACTTGACATTCAAAGGAGGAAAGATTTTTTTCAGTTCACAGTTTATACAGGTTTCAGTTCGTAGTTGGATGGTTGCAAGGCAGGGCGGCATGGCAGAGGGACACTGGGGAGGAGAAACAGTACATGGCAAAGCAGGCAAGAGACTGAAACAGCAAGGAGCAGCAGCAAGCCTGCCTTCCCTCTCTCCCTTTATATTCCATTCAGGCCATAAGACTATTGATTGGTGCCACCCACACCCAGGGTGGGGCTTCCATTATCCATACCCAGAAGTATGCTAATTCCAGTTAGTGGACTAATTTAGTATCACACAACTTAATCCCAGCGTCACACTTCCTAGATCCAGCCAACTCTGAAAAGCCCCAGCTATGAGTGCATGAGGCTTTGCAGGAATATCTAGACACAAGCCTTAATGGCTTCACAATAAGGTCCACATTTAATGTCTTTTAGATAAAGGCCTATTATTTCTGGCAGAGGCCTACCAGTTAGATAGCAGAGGTTTATAGTTAAATAACCTGTCGGGAGACAGAGATCTCATCAGGACCTGGTCAGAGGGAGATTGGAGATCAAGGATGAACAGTTCAGGCTCTGAGGCCAAGTAAAAGTGGTGACTGGAGAAGACACCAGAGCCTTTCAGGATAGACAGAGAAGATGTCAGCAGAAATGACTGGAAAATATGCCAATGGGAGGACATGCTAAGGCTTCTTATATACTCACAGAACTTGTTTTAAAGTAAGAGGATGAGCTGGGCATGGTGGTGCACACCTGTAATCCCAGTACTTGGGAGGCTGAGGCAGGAGGATTGTCACAAGTTCAAGGCCAGCCTGGGCTACATGGTGAGACCCTGTCTCAAACAAACAAATAATTAAAGTAAGAGGATGGACCCGAACCTTATACAAGAATTAAGTTGTATCACTGCATAGGGCCTGGGGACCAAAGATAGAGAGTTCCTTCGCAGAGTTTCCAAGGTTCCATGGTAGTTTTTTGTTTTAGTTTTTCATACCTTTTTTAAATATTTGTAGTGGGATCTCAAACTACTGGTCCTGGAACTCAGGGGCTCAAACAGTCCTATCACTTTAGCCTTCCATGTAGCTAGGACTATAGGTGCATCCTGTTATACCTGGCTCAAACTATTTTATTAAGAAAATTTCAAGCACATAAAATTAGAGATGGTAATATAGTGAACCTTACAAACCTATTACATTGTATAAACAATTCTAAATATTTTTGCTACATTGCTTCAGCCACTCCTCTCATCAATTTCTTTTTCTTTTCTTGTTTTTCTTTTTTTTTTTTTAAGACAGGTACTTACAGTATAATCCAGGCTAACCTTGAACTTGCAAAAATGTACCGAAGGCTGACCTAGAACTAACAGTTCTCCTGTCCTAGCCTCCTGAGTGCTGCAATTACAGGTGTGTACCACCAAGCCCGGCCAATTTGTTTTTCTTTTGCTGTGCCAGGGATCAAACCTAGGGCCTCCCACATTCTAGGCGAGCCCTCTACACTGAGCTGCATCTTTAGCCCCTCCCACCAATTATTTTAATATTCCGGTTTTAGTCCTCTGACTTCTATGTCACCTTACTTGAAAATGTATCACATTCTCGTGACTCCAGCTGCTATGTCAATGCACCTGAAGCTCATATTTAGAGCCCCAGGCCTATCTTTGTGGCGTGTCCTCAGCCCTCCTGGATGTCTCCAACTCAGGGTCCCCTGGCATTTCTGTCTATAGCCAAGTCCATGGCTGCCCCTTGGCAGCCTTCCTACCTCGGGTCTGTGTTTTGCGATAGCTAAATTGAACCTTAGCTAAATTGAGGTGTAAAAGGACACACACATGGTTTCGGGGAAGCTGAGCTACCACCCAGCCCCAGAGATTAATCTTGATTCATCTAGGCTATCCCTGGTCATGTCATCCCCCTACCTCCTTGGGATGATCGCTCAGGAATGTGCAGGTAATGGCACGTGTAGTAAATATGCTGGAGGTAAGAGGGTTCTGACAAGTTTTCCTTGCTCTTACAAAATGTGAAAAAGTTTCCCACTCCCTTTCTTGGAGCCAGATTCTAGCGGTGGAATGTGAATCATGTCACTTACTATGGAAAAGTTGTTTAACTTCTCTGTAACTCAGTTTCCTCATGTGTAAAATGCAGATAATAAAACTTACTCATAAGATGAGAACGAATGCTGGGCATGGTGGTGCATGACTGTAATTCCAGCACTCAGAAGGCTGAGGCAGGAGGATCCTTGTGAGTTCGAGACCGGTCTGGGCTACAAAGTGAGCTCAAGGCCAGCCTGAACTGCACAAAAAAAAAAAAAAAAAAAAAAAAAAAAAAAAAAAAAAAAAAAAAAAAAAAAAAAAAAAAAAAAAAAAAAAAAAAAAAAAAAAAGTTGAGAACCAAAGGAATTAATGCTTCAAATAATGTCAGGTCTATTAAATGTGCTCTGCATACTTTAGCTAATTGTATTATTCTGTAAGAATGTAAGAATGTCAGGCTTGGCATTATGGCAGCCATTCTGTGACCATAAAGATAGCTTGAGGAAAAAGATCAAATTACTATGCATGAAGGAATAGAAATTAGGAAAGGACCTTGGTGATATTATGAAACTGCTAAGTTAAACCACCCTAAAACCACTCTGCTCCTGAATTTCACATTAAGTGAAACAAAAATTTTCTTTTGTGCCTCTTTTGGTTGAATTTTCTATTACTTGTAATCAAAAGCATCCTAATTGAGCCATGTGCCCAAAACCAAAGTTCTGTTCCTCAAAGCTTACTCAAGTTTATTGCCTCTGTCAAGACATTACAATTTCCCTACTTAACCCTCTGTATTACTCCGCTGTAGCCAGTTTTTCAGGGGTTCCTTAATTTTTCTTTTCATTAATAAAATTATCATTAGTTGCAAAAATAAAAACAGGTCAACTGAATTGGTCCACCTGATAGATGAGGGACTCACATGATTTAAAAGTATTGATCATGGCCATTTCTTTCTCATTCAGAGTCCTGCATAGTAAGCACTAATACAGATTTGTTAAATGAATGGATGGAGAGATGAAGGGATGCATGAGGGATTTTCCAAATGAAGAGTTTTCAGGGAATACCTTTTCAGAGAAAGAAACATTTTCCCCAGATGTTCACTTTTCAGTTAACTATTCAATGAAGTTGCTTCAAAACTTTCCAGAATCTTCAATATACTTCATGTATTAAGAATCATACCTGAGCATGGTGGCACATACCTGTAATCCTAGCACTCAGAAGGCTGAGGTAGGAGGATCACTGAGAGTTCAAAGCCAGCCTGGACTACATAGTGAGACCGTGTCTCAAAAAAAAGAAAATTAAAAAAGAATCAGCGACTGGGGATGTAACTCAGCGGTAAAGTGCCTGAAGCCCTGGGGATTCAGTCCCCAGCACTACAAAGAAAAGAAGGAGCACAGCATAAAACAAAGCCTAAATTATGCATATACTGCACTTTATTGCTGAACTATACTCCCATCCCTTTAAACTTTTCATTATGAATAGTTTCATACATTGGGAAAAGTGGAAAGCAAATTACAATGAAAATCCATATATGTTCTACCTAGGTCCTGCGATTACTAGTGCCTTTTTTATTTCACTGCTCTCCAATTATCTCTATACATTTATATCGTTCCTGAAGCACTTAAAAAGAAGTTGATATCATAACACTTAGCCCTTAGATATTTCAACATCCACCTCTAGAAATAAGGAGCTTCTCCTACACAGTTATAATGCCATTACCATTCTCAATAAAATTAGTTAATAATTCAACAGTGTCATTTGCTATCCAATTCTTTTCAACTTGTCCCAGAAAAATCTCTGTCTCATAAGTGAGTGTATGTGTGTATTTTCCTAACTGGATCCAATAAAGTTTTATGTTTTGTGTTTTATATATCTCTGTGTGCTTTTAACTTAAAATCATTCCCCTCCATTTTTTGTTGTTTTGATACAAGGACTTCTACATAGCCCAGCCTGGCCTCTTAACTTGCTATCCTCTTGCCTCAAGCTCCCAATTGCTGGAATGGATTACTAGCCTGATTCATCTCCCAACTTTTAAAGAGACAGGCAGGACTAGGGGTGTAACTTCATAGTAGAGCATTTGCCTGGCATGTGTGAGAGTGTTTCATCCCCCCCCCAAAAAAGGAGAGGGGGGAAGTTTTAATGATGTTAAATAATACTATAGAAAAGACATATTTACTGTCTATTTTTATTTAAAAAGTTCGTTTTATGAGGTATTGAAATTTAACCTAATCATCAGTTGATATGGTTCCAAATAAAACTGGCACTGGAGGGTTGGCATAGAAATGGGAATTTGCAGTAATAAGTAAGTTCCAACAACATTAGCTACAACTCCTTGAGCAAGTTATTTAGCTGCTATGATCTTATTTTCTGCTACATGCGAGAGAGGCTGTCCTTACTTTGTGGAATAAGTGTGGATTGGGACCATCATGCAAATACCTAACATAAAATAGAAACACAATAAATGCTGGTTTCTGCCCTTGAGGTACCACACTTTTGTTTTGTTTTGTTTTGCTTTGGTGGTTTTTTGGTTTAAGGGTAACTTCCCAACTGGTAAACTTTCCAAGTTTGATTCTTTCTTTAAATATTTGTTGCCAAGCCAATTGTAAAGCATTATGCTTTAAAGTCCAGAATGGGGTTTTACTTTACTTTTTACCTTGCTTTGCTTTGGAGTTGTGTTTTTAAAAGTTCTGTGTGTTTCCATTTTGGGTTTATTATATTAAAATTATTCTTTTCCTTATTTCCTTTTTTTCTTTTCTTACAGTACTGGAGATTGAACCTGTGCCTTGCGTACTCAGGGGAAGTATTTTACCACTTAGTTATTCTTTTCACCTCTAGAACTACTTTTAAAAATTAAAGAAAGGCCAGGTATAGTGCTGTACACCTGTAATGCCAGAACCCGGGAAACTGAGGCAAGATGATGGCAGTGAGTTTGAGGCCAGTCTGGGCTACATAGCAAGACCTTGTCTCAAAAAAAAAAAAAGTTAAACAGCTATACTTTGAACAAACTTTATATATTTCTGGTTCTGTCATTAATGAATAAATAAGTCTTTGATATGCATTAACTCTAAAAAGAAATTAAAGAGATACATAACGTATAACATTCTAATTTTCTGAAAAACAATTAAAAGCTAATTGATTTCTTTGAAGTAAAAAGATCAAATAAGACACTAAGGATTAAAAGAGTATTATTCTTTTCCAAGTGCCATTTTAAAAGGCGTGCAAAATGGATAAAATTCATTATGAAAAATTTCTACTTGATTTCTCTTTTATTCATCACTACACTTTAAGATTAAATTTAATGCAGGAGACAGCTATAGAGTAGGAGGGATCAGCCTTATTTTATTTTATTTTTTTGAGAGAGGGCCCCGCTTTTGGTTCAGGCTGCCTTTGAATTCCCTATGTAGCCCAGGCTAACTTCAAACTCACAGCGATCCTCCTGCCTCAGCCTCCCCAGTACTGGGATTATAGACATGTGCCACCCCATTTGACAACCGTCTTTTAAAGTATAATTTTTATTGTATGATTTTATAACACAATTAGTTATCAACCATAAAATAATTTTCAAACTGTATCAGAGTAGTCATTTATCCACAAAGGGCAACAATTTGGGTGATTTTTGTTAACACTAAATTCATATAGTCAGTCTGCGGCAAGGTAACACCAAATAAATGTCATTATTCATAATTATATATGTCGATTCTAGAATTACAACAATTTCATAATAATAAGTCATAAAAGAATCTATGTATATTTTTGTTTCTTTCTCCTGGCTAGATTTTTTGTGTGTATTTTAGAAGATTATGTAGTGCTACTGTAGCAATTTTCTTTTACTGTAATTTTATAGCATTACTCTTGTTTGCTTAGTATAAGGTGATTATATTATAAACTTAAGCACTTTTATGAATTTCAGTCGCTGCATGAATACACATGCTTATTCATATTTGGATGACTGTGTTAAGATTTGTTTCCTATTCATCATCATTATTCAGGACTACCTGAATAACCAACATGAAGAATTAGACATGATTGTTAATGTTCACTTTAAAATACTTTATCAATAGTTGATTGGCCCCAGGGAGCCCTAATCTGCTAACATCCAACTGACCCCAGTGCTAAGAGACTGCACTGAAAATGCTGTAAGATTGTAGAGAAGAACAACTTCAATGAAAGCAGTATGCTTTTATTATTTCACAACATTGCAGCTCAATCTGAGCTAGAATAGTAATCAGAAATAAGAGAACTATTTGGAAGCAAATGTGCTATCAGTTAGTGAGCAGAGTACTTTCTCCGGTATGCACTGGTTTGCCGTCTCCCTCCTCCCCCACATCTGCCCACTGATGCCTCAACCTGTTCTCTGTTTCCGGAACTGCAGGAGCTCCATTTCTGTGCCTTGCAATTTAATACTTAATTATATGCTGTTTTATGCTAGTCTCTAATTGTTTTAGGCATGCTATGTATTTTCTTCTCAACTAGACTTTAGTCCCAGAAGCTAGGACTATGTGTCATATTTCTGTTATTGCTTTTATGCTAACCTGCTAAGCACCACTGAGTCTTGTTGTTTATTTACAGGACATCCCAGAAGAGCAATTGGTTTTGTACAACTGTGACTAGAACTCCAAGTACCTGACTTCATGTCTGTGTGGAGTAGAAAGCGCTCTTACTGGGCACTGCTGTTTTCAAATTCATTCACATCCTTTCTTTACAAGGAACACAAATCTACTTAAGTCATTTTAGCTAGATCTCTAATAAGCAAACAGAAAGAGTTCATGCAACCGAACTGCAGGTTGGCCATGAAAATTGAGTGGGGCTGGAACTGGGAATTGGAAAATCAGGGACCAGGGCTCTTTCTAAAGGACAGCATGATCTCTCATTTCTCCGTCCCTCTCTCCAGCTGCCTGTGTCTCACTGTGTTGATGAAGGCAAGTTTCCTGTGGCTGTGCGTGTATTGGAGAGCTTCTGCAGCATCCGCCTAGGGCTCAAGGGTAATTAACCCAGCCTTCAAGTCCCATTTCCAAGTTTCTGGCGGAAAACATGCGACTGGCCTATCATGGATTAGATAATCAGCTGTCACCTGAATATCAAGGGTCATGTGGTTTGACATCCATCTTGAACAGAGATATAGGAGTAACTCTAAAAGAAAAGACTCAAACTGGGCCTGGTGGTACATACCTGTAATCCCAGTATTCTGGAAGGCTGATGCAGGAGGATTGCTGTGAGTTTGAGGCCAGACTGGCCTACATAGTGAGACTCTGTCACAAAAAAAAACAAAAACAGACAAAAGAAAAGACAGAAAAACCAGGCATGGTGGCACACAACTGTAATCCCAGCTATTTTGGAGGCTGAAACAGATGGGGTATTTAGCAAGACGTTGTTTCCAAATAAAATTTAGAAAAAGGACTGGAGATGTGGCTCAATGGTAGAGTATTTGCCTAGCATGTGAGAAGCTCTGAGTTCATTTCCAAGTACTGGAGAAATACAAAGATGCAGAAAGCAAATGACTGATGCCACTATTGTAGTTAAAAATCTGTAGAAAGAAGCCAGGTGAGGTGGCTCATACCTGTAGTCCCAGCTACCTGGGAGTCTGGGGATAGGAGGATTGCTCTGGTCCATCCTGGGCGATATAGGGGAACCCCTAGTTCAAGGAAAAAAAAAAAGATCTTCTCAGTTCGTAACCCACTTTCTGGGCAGGTTTTTTTTTTGTTTTTGTTTTTGTTTTTGTTTTGTTTTGTTTTTGTACCAGGGATTGAACTCACAACCTTGTGCTTGCCAGGCAGGTGCTTATGCCACTGAGCTAAATACCTGGCCTTTGTAGCCCACTTTGTCAAAGAAATAGACCCCTTGCCTAATGGGATGTACCTCCCACAGACAGACTGTGCTGCTGGCATTTGATGAGGTCAGCATGCTCACTCTTCCCAAGTCAGACCAACCTAGTTTTCTCCTGAGAAATTTGATTAAACACCCAGCAGGATGGACTAGTCTTGTGAGAGGAAAGGTTTGTCAACCCAGAGCGATTTCAAGCCACTGCTCCCCAGGCTGTGCCCAAGGATGAAGACAGCATCAATCCATGGTGAGGGAAGAACACAGCAGACACACAGAGAGAAACCGATGAGGATGGGAAGCAGGACCTGGGCCATTTGAGGCTGAGTAGATTCTGATTCCAGAAGCCCAGCTACTTCACTGCCTTTGAATTCTGTGGAACACTCTTTTTTGCTTAAATTAGCTTGAGTTGGTTTCTATTTGCAACCAAAATAGTTGTAACCGAGACATCCAGATTAAAGTAAGAAAGAGCCTTCCTATACTTGTCCATTGAGATAAGCCAGTCATATTAAGATGCCAATGTTTCTTTCATTGCCATGAAAATCTAAATTTATCTTGCGGACTCACATATCTGTGTGGTGATACGGCACATCTGTTGGTGACTCATGTGCATTAAATAGTATAGGAGGCCTCCATTTCCTGGCTCTCAGTTGGAGGTTAAACAGTTTCTTGGAAGAGAGTAATTTATGAAGAAAAATTGGCCTTGAAATTTGTTGTCATGTAGTAATTTGCTATTATAACTGATGTTTGTTACAGTTCCCCAAACGCACTTACACATATTCTCTTATTTCACCGTCAGTATAATTCTCTAAGGAAGTATCGTAACATCATCTCCATTTCGCCAACCAAGAAACGGAGGCTCAGAGAGATCAAGTGACTTATTCGATGTCACTCCTTCTGCCTTCCCCCAAAGAAATCACGCGTGGGAGGGGCTTGCTGGGGTTTAAACCTAGGGACTTTGCATTGAGCTATATCCTCAGTGCTTTTTTTTATTTTTTAAGACAAGTTCTCACTAAGTCACTAAATTGCCCAGATGGGTTTGAATTTACAATCCCTTTGCCTCAGCCTCCCAGAGTTCTGGGATTAGAGGTGGATGTCACCACACCTGGCTAGAAATCATTTTCTTTTTCTTTCTTTTCTTTTCTTTTTCTTTTTTTTTTTTTTTTTTTTCAGCAGAACTTGGGCTGGAACCCAGGGATTTCTCACTGTGCTATATCCCCAGTCCTTTTTATTTTATTTTTTATTTTGACATAGAGTCTTACAAAGCTACTAAATTGCTCTGGCTGGGCAGGAACTTGCAGTCTCACTGCCTTAGCCCCCCAGGATACTGGGATTACAGATGTGTATCATTGCACCCAGCTAACTCTCTTAACTTTTAATATCATAGATTTGCCTATTTTCAAAGTTTTATATCTATGTCCCAGCACTCAGGAGGTTGAGGCGGGAGGATTCCCATGAGTTACAGGCCAACCGGGGCTACATAGTGAGTTCAAGGCTAGCCTGAACTACACAGCAAGACCCTGTCTCAAAAAGCCAAAACCAAACAAAGTTTATGTAAATGTAACCTTGCAGTATGAATATGTTTGTGTTCAACTTGTTTTATTTATGTGAGATTCATCCACACTGCTGTGTGTAGCAGTGGCAGATTCATTCATCTTCCTGCCTGGTGTCCCTTTTTCTGAATATACCATTATTTATGTATCCACTGTGTCATCTCTAGAGGTTTGGGTTGTTTTCAGTCTGGAGCTACAAAGAATGATATGGCTTTGCACATTCATGAATATATTGCTTAGTGCGCCACACATATGCATTGAGTAAATACCTAGGAATGAAATTGTTGGGTCAAGCTGGGCGTGGTGGCGCACGCCTTTAATCCCAGCACTTGGGTAGCTGAGGTAGGAGGAGTATTGTGAGTTCGAGGCTGGCTTGGGCTACAATGCGAGTGCAAGGCCGGCCTGAGCTACATAGTGCGACCCTGCCTCAAAAAACCTAGGGCTGGGAGTTTGGCTCAATGGCTTAAGCACCTGTCTGGCAGGCATGAGGTTGTGAGTTCAATCCCTGGTGCCACAAAAAAAAGAAATTGTTGGGTCAAAAGTTCAGGTGGTTTTGTTTTGTTTTGTCATTGGCTTTTGTGGTTGTTTTTGTGCTGCTGGGTATAGAACCCTGGGTTTCGCACATACCAAGAAAGTCCTCTACCACTGAGCTATACACCCAATCCAAAATCTCAGAGTTAATAGCTATCTCTAGAGGAATTTTTCAACATGATTTTGTCAATTTACATTTCTACACTGATACAGGAAATTCCAGCTGCTCCATCATCTCATCAACACTCGGTGGTTTCTGTTTTTCATTTTAGCCACTCTAGTGAGTGATTTTAATCTGCTTTTCCTGAGTAACTAATAAGCTTGAGCACAGTTTTATTGATTATTGGGATATCCTCTTTTAGGATGGGCCTGTTTAAGATTTTGGCCATTTTAAATTGGTTTGTAGGAATTCCTTGTGTATTCTGAATATAAGCCCTTAGTAATATGCATTGTCAATGTCTTCTCAGTTCTATGGTTTGCACTGTAGGCTTTGACTTTTTGACATACAAAAAATTGTAATATCTTATTTGTGTTTTTTCTCCTTTAAAAAAATGATGATTTCAATTATTTGGGGTAAAATTCAATGAAACAAGATATCCAAATGGCCCTACTCTGTCCACTTTGGTGAGGCTTCAAAAGTTGAAGTAAGTATCATGCTTCTGGTCACCCTGCACTGTTAAGAGCAATAAATTCTGGATCTCTCTCTCTTGTAATATCTTATTTGTGTTTTTTCTCCTTTAAAAAAATGATGATTTCAATTATTTGGGGTAAAATTCAATGAAACAAGATATCCAAATGGCCCTACTCTGTCCACTTTGGTGAGGCTTCAAAAGTTGAAGTAAGTATCATGCTTCTGGTCACCCTGCACTGTTAAGAGCAATAAATTCTGGATCTCTCTCTCCCTCTCTTTCTCTCTCTCTCTCTCTCTTTCTCTCTCCTTCTCTCTCTCCCTCTTTCTCCCCCCCCCACCAAAACAGGGTCTTGCCATGCAGTTTAGACCAGCCTTGACTATGTAGTTCAGACTACATAGCCCAGACTGGCCTTCAACTTGTAGTGATTCTCCTGCCTCAGCATCCCAAGTGCTGGGATTACAAAAAGTGCACCACCATGCCAGGCAACTTCTGAATTTCCTGAGTCAAAATTGACAGTGAGAGTGCAGGGAGGCTGAGGTAAAAAGCTCTGACAGTGAGATGTTTGGAAAGAGCTTTCTCTGCCCACCTTCTCTTGGGGTCAGGGAGGAGGGCCTCCTCTCCTGCCCCCAGGCAGATGACAGGTGTCTCAAGGGGATCTCCTTGAATTTACTGCCTGGAATTTCAGGAAGAACTGAGGTCTGAGTGTCACCTTCCCTGAGGACTAGGGGTGCAACCGAAGCGTCACCTGAGCAGGCGTTCACGTAGGGTGTAAACTGGACGTCCACCAACAGCGCCCAAAGGAGACAGTGCTCCAGGGAACAAAGCGGAACGTGCCCACAGTGCTTGCCTGGGATCATCTGAAAAGGAATCTTGTGGGTAAGAGATCCACAGAAGCCGAGGATGAGCAGCAAGTGGTCAAATTCTGGCAGCCAACGAAGTGGTATCTGCGTGGGAAGTAGCAGCCAGGCTAGAGGGAAGGGAAAGACAACCTCTGATATCAAACCCTGGAAGGGAAAGGCGGCTTGGACATTCTCCACTCCCAGAGGGCACTGGTGCCAGATGACACAGCAGCAGGCTATGGGATGGTTTCCCTTTCCCCCTAATCCTCTTTCCCCCAGCACAGGATGAAGAGGTCAGAGACTGCCTTCAGCAAGTGGGGGAGGCAGCAGCAGAAAAGGGCAGCTAGAAGGTTTGGCTTGGAGCTCGTTGGGAGTTTTGAATCTGCCCTTCTCCGTGAGACAGGAGTGATGCGATGATAAGTCTGGACTGGATTCTTCGAGTATCTCTCCTAGGCTGTTTCTCTTCTGATGCCTGAGACATCTATTGGATTTTTAATTTCAATGATTACAATTTTATCTCTGGACATTCTGTTTGGCTCTATCATATTTTCAAACTGTTTTAATGGTCTTGTGATCTTTGCTCATATTTTCAAGTCTCTTTCCCACTCTTTATTTTCTCTTTTCTAGGGAATGAACCCAGGAGACACTGAGTTACATCCTCATCCCTTTTTGTAAAACAAACAAATAAATAAGTAATAATAATAATAAAGTTATTTTGAGACAGAATCTTGATAAATTACGCAGGCTAACCTCAAATTTGTAATCCTGCTACTTCAGCTTCCTGAATAGCTGGGATTAGGGACATATACCACTGTGCCTGGGTTGTTTAAGTATATTAAACAGTAATTTTTTTTTTTTACAGTGCTGGAGATTGAACCAAGGGCCTTATATATATGCTACACAAGCACTCTCTCACTGAGGTACACCCACTACATCCCCAGTCCTAAACATAGTCGTTTTGTGTGTTGGGCATGACAATTGGAATACATGAGGTCTTCGTAGATCTGATGCCACTGTTTGTTTCTGCTAGTTCATGCCCTGTTTCTGTTAGTACTTTATTGTCATGTGGTTTTTAGTTAGTTAGTTTGGTTTGGTTTGGTTTTGAAAGCTGAATCACTGGCCTTGGCATTTTATCTGTGGGATTTTTTTTTTTTTAATCAAGGTCCAGGTTGAAACTATAGCTTTCTTGCTTGTTGCCAAAGGGAACTGCCAGCTACTTTAAGTTATATGATCATTCAAGGCTTCTGTATTCACAGGGGGTGTGCTTTTGGATTGAATGACAACCTGGAGACTGCTCTCAAAGCATGCTCTGGGGAGATTCTTCTATCTCGCTGTCCTTAGGATCAAGTTGAGGACAGGCAAGACTCCTTGCTGTTCACTTCTGAGAGATAAGGTTGCTTCTCTTGGGCTTTTTAGTGGCCCCACTTTAAGAGTATCCTGTACTAGACTGTGTTCTACAGGCCATAGGAACTGTTTTCTGTCCTCTGTACTCCATGCAGTCAACAAAGTAGAAGCTCCAAATCCCCAGAGTTCTTCAGAAACCTTAGAACTAAACTCATGCTGTCTCTTAGCATTCCTGTTGTTACTTCATTTTAGGCCTCAAGAGGTTTCCTGCAAATGTGCCAGTGTGCAAGATCTTTAAAAAATGTATTTTCAGTAACTTACCCTAAGGGGACCACCAAGTGGGTGGTGTTTACAGAACCTCTTATAGCTTGCAGCTACACATCAAGCCTGTGTCCCTCTACTCCTGGGACACAAGCTTCTGGATATTTGGATTAGATCCTTTCTTGTTTGAAAGCATCCAGAGACAAAAAAAAAAAAAAAAAAAAAGGACGTGGTGGCACAAGCCTATAATCTCAGCACTTGGGATATTGAAGCAGGAGGATTGCTGTGAGTTTGAAGCCACCTTGGGCTACAAAGTGAGTTCAAGGTCAACCTGAACTGCATAGCGAGACCCTATCTCAAAAAGACAAAAAAAAAAGAAAGAAGAAAGAAGAAAGAAGAAAAAGAGGAAGAGGAAGAAGAGGAAGAAAAGGAAGAGGAAGAAGAAGAAGAAGAAGAAGAAGAAGAAGAAGAAGAAGAAGGAGAAGGAGAAGGAGAAGGAGAAGGAGAAGGAGAAGGAGAAGGAGAAGGAGAAGGAGAAGGAGAAGGAGAAGGAGAAGGAGAAGGAGAAGGAGAAGGAGAAGGAGAAGGAGAGGAAGAAGAAACCATCCAGAGGATTTTTGGTTCCCTGAGAGCTGACTGGGTTCGTTGTCTGAGTTTCACACAAGCAGGGACATTTAACTGAAACTGGTGACAACAAATGAGATTACTTTCATACTTGCACATAGCTAGGCTCAGCTCTTTCAAAAAGCCTATTACACATTTCACAATTAGGTGATTAGCTCTAAGATACACATAATATTTCTTTCTTCCTTTCTTTCTTTTGGGGTATCAGAGATTAAACCCAGGCCTCACATATGTTTGGTAGCTCTACCACTGAACTACACCCCCAGCCCTTTATCTAAATTTTGTTTTGAGAAAAGCTCTTGCTAAATTGCCCAAGCTGATCTCGAACATGTGACTCCTGCCTCAGCCTTCTGAGTAGCTGGGTGGGTGCCACCACACCCAGCTGCCTAAAACATTTCTAAATAGTACAAAGGAAGTGGAAATGCCACCATCTTTCTGTCTTTTAACCTGCTCTTCAGGGTGCTGAGATCAAACCCAGGGCCTCATTCATGTGAGGCAAGCACTCTACCACAAAGCTGCACCCCCAGCCCCAAGAATAGTTCTGGGTTATTGAAGTAATACAGCAGAGCAGTGAGTGCAGGAGCCACAGTGACCTGAAGCACTCATCGGTATAGATTCAATGCAAGTGAAAGTTGGCCTCAGCTGAGAGGCCAAAAGCAGCCAAAGGCAACAGAGAATTTGAGGCTCGGGTGGTTGACTGCCTGAGACTTCTCTAGGACCTATAATACTGTATGTGGTCCCAAACGAGCTTTCTCAGAGCTCTTACAGCCTCTGTGAGAGAGGATTACAGCTGCTCACCAAGGGTGTGTTGTTTTGTTCCCTGACCATATTTCCTAGCCTTCCTTACAGAGAGGCGTGGTTTTGGCAAACAGAATGTGGGCAGAAGAGATAGGCAGTCCTTGCAACTTGGCTCATAAAAACCTCCTGCAGGGTTTTCGTCTGTGTGGTGTATTTGTGACAGCATTTAAGCTGAAACTAATCAGAGAGAAACAGTCAACACAAATTTACATTGTGGGACTTTTTATAAGACAACATGCTCATAGACTTCGAGAAGCACTAGTGTCATCAATTCTCCTTTCTCCCCCAAAAGTAAAGGACTTTTGTAATTCAAGGATATTAGAAAGACATGAACTTTGATTAGATCCTAGCTTGGAATGGAATTTAGAAAAGAGTTGTAAAGGTCACTTGAAGAAGAATTTAACAGATTTGAGTATGTATTATGTAATACTACTGTATCAATGTTTCTTGTGTGAGATATTAATATTGTGGTTACATCACAGAATGTCCTTTTTCTTAGGAAAGTGCAAGTAATTAAGGATAAAGTCATGATACCTGCAACCTACTTTTTAAGTGACTTAAAAAAAGAAGACAGACAAAGCAAAAGTTTTGGAAGACGAGTATAGGGTTCGTTGTACTTTTTTTCAAGGTGTGTAGTTTGATATTATTCAAAATAAAACAAGAAAATTTTGGAGCTAGGGTATGGCACAGTTGTAGAGTGCATGCTTGGCATGCACAAGGCCCTGGGTTACTGCAAATAAACAAAAAACTTTAAAAGAAATGTTAAAACTTTTGAAAATTAAAAAATACTTCAGGTCGGCAGAAGCCATGCTGGGCCTGGGAGGAGTAACAAGAAGAACAAGAAGCCAATTCACCCTTCTCGTGAGCCCAATGTCACGAGGGCTAGAAGATGAGAACACCTCCCCCTCCAACAACTAGCTGATTTGGAGGACAGGCTGAGTTGATAGCATCTGAGATACCAAAACAACTTAATGCTTCTATTGTTTTATTGACTTTGCAAGTCTAAGGCCAGTAGTCTGAGCATCTATTAACTTGCAATGTAGCAAATTTAGGGGATTTCCTTGTCTTGTTTTTGAAATAATATATTGTTCTCACTGCTTTGTTTTGTTCCATTTTATTGCTTTGTTATATTCAATGTTCCATTTTAATTGGTTTCATTTTGTTTTGTTTGATTTTACTATGTCTGATGGTATGGGTATCAATATTGAGGATAACAAGAGACATTATGGTAGCCATTGTTGATTTCCTATTATCCTGTTTTGAAATCTTGTATCACTATCACTGTTTTGTTTTGATTGGCTTTATTCTGTTTTATTTTGTTTGGTTTTATTCTCTTTAAAATACACTTTCATTCTTTTGTTTTGATTGGTTTTATTCTGTTTTTTAAACTTTATTATGTCTGATGATACAGACAGCTATTTTAAAGAAAACAAGAGACATTATGGTAGCCATTGTTGATTTCTTATTTTGTTTTGAAGTTGTGTATCACTTTCATTGCTCTGTTCTGATTAGCTTTATTCTGTTTTGTTTTGTTCAATTTTATTCTCTTTAAAATAAAAATAAAAAAATACTTCAGAACATTTAAAATAATCTTCTAGTCGTGGTTAGAAACTTACACTGTACAAATGGGTGATGATACTACACTGGGATAAGTCATGTTAGATGTTTATGTTACTTTGTGGCAAAACTCATGTAGGTTTTGTTTGTTTGTTTTTTTGTTTGTCTTGTAGGAATACTACAATTCAATAATTTTTTTTCAAGTGCTGGGGATTGAATTTACAGACTAACACATACCTGGTAAGCATTCTACTACTGAACTCTACCCCAGACCCAAATTAAATAAAAACTGTAAAAAAATGAGAAAGAGAATCACCAAAGATTATGCCTCCCTTACTAGGAACAGAGCTGAAATAAAAACTCTCATGCATACTCCTTTCCTTTATGACTGGAAAAAAGCTACAGGTTGGCCATGCTCTGGAATCAAATAACCTGCTTCCCAGTTTTGCAGAGGGCTGATCTTGACAATAATTTCTAAATGATTCTTAAATGTTGAAGCTAGTCACAGAATGAAAAGAGAAGAAAGCTTTTGAAACACTACTGTTCTGTTGAGCCCAGTTTGAGAACATGTTTGGGATTCATAAGAAGATTTGAGGCTTTAATAAAACAATGATTTAAAAACAAGAGAACAAGAGTTTCTTTGATATGAATTTAGCAAGAGTTTAGGACAGTTAGGAAATACTTCCAGGTAGTCTAATTAATAGGATCAACTCGTGGGCAGATATTGATTGTTAAAGTGGAGAAATAGTCTGAAAGCTTATAAGATTTTATAAAAGCTACTGCCTTACAATAATAGATCTTTGCATTTCTCTCCCAGTCTTTCCAAATTCTGTTCTCAGGCCTCTTCTCCTCTTTGACCTTTTCCAGAATTCTCATCTGATCCCCACTCCCCTTTTTGGCTTTTTGAGACAAGGTCTCCTTCTGTAGTTCAGGCTGGCGTTGAACTCACTGTGTAGTCCAGGCTGGCCATGAACTTGTGGCAATCCTCCTGCCTCAGCCTCCTGAGTGCTGGGATTATGGGTGTTGTGCCATCATTCCCTATTCAGATTCCCTTTCTTTAACCAATAACTCAGTGTCAATGTCTCTTAAACTCTATGTCTCTGCTGTATTTCTCTTGTGACTCTCCAAGCACGTTTTCAGTTACCTCAGAAGCCATGCTAACATGTCCAGTGGTATCAGTCAGCTTTCCATTGCTGGGACAAAATACCTAACACGCACAATTTACAGGAGGTTTCTTTGGTTCATGGTTTCAGAGGTTTCAGTCCATAGTTAGCTGGCTTCCAAGCAGAAACATGGTAGAAGGGCATGGAAGAGCAAAGCTGCTCACTTCATGGCATCCAGAGAGCAGAGAAAGAGCAGGGAAGAACCAGAAAAAAGATTGATCTTTCAAAGGCACACTCGCAGTATCTACTTGCTCCAACTGGGCTCATCAGCTCCTAATAGCCCATTACCTTACTCACTCAGCTATGAACTCATCAGTGATTGATCCATTGATGAGGTTAGAACCCCCATAATCCAATAACTTTCTGAAAGCCCCATCTCTGAACACATGAGACTTTTGGGGGGACATTTTATATCTAAACCATAACATCAGTTAATATCTCAAACTCAAAATGAACTCATGACTCCTCTTTCTATCTTCTCTGCTCCTCTGGACCACCATGTTCCCAGTCATCTGCTTTCTAGGTCAGACTTACTTTGTTTTGCTTGTTTGTTTGCTTGCTTACATTACTGGGGCACTTTACTACTGAACTATATCCCCAGCCTATTCTAATTCTGTGTGGAGACAGTGTCTCACAAAGTTACCCAGGCTAGCCTTGAACCTTCAATTCTCCCACCTCAGCCTCTTGAGTAGCTGGGATTATAGGCATGTACCACCTTGACCAGTGGAATGGTTTTGTTTTAATCTTGCCTTCTCCTCTCCATCTGTGTTTTTGCAATTCTGTGTATTCTACTTTCATAGTGCTGCTCAGCTCTACCCATCCCTTCTTATTTTGTTATCAATTCTAATTATCACTAATCCAAGCTTGTTCAAAGAGAGTACATTGACATTTTGGGCAGGATAACTCATAACTCTTTGTAGTGGGGATGGTCTTGTGCACTGCAGAATGTTCACCAGCATCCTGGTTTCCACCCACTATTTAGTTGCACATACCCACGTATCTGATAGTGTAAATCAGGTTACATCTCCTAGCGTTACCAAATGTCTTGAAGGGACAAAAAGCCCCAGTTGTGAACTAATGCTCTAATCAAGTGATTACCATAGCGTGTGTGTGTGTGTATGTGTCCATGCTTGCATGCATGCATGTGTGTGTGTGTGTGTGTGGTGCTAGGGATCCAACCCAGGGCTTCCTTCATGCTAGACAAGTGCCTGTAGTATTCTTTTAGAATGAGCTTCCCATCTTTTATAGCTCGTATCACCAATTCATTCCAGACCTTCTATGCATTTAGTCTTCAGATTTTTCTTTGACCATATTATTTGTATATATCATGAAATTTTAGTGGTTCACTGTAGGATCATGCACATATTCCTCAGCTTAGCATTTAAGCTTTTCTACTACATATATGGCCCTAACCTATATCTTGGTCGAATTTTCTATTAGCACTTTCTGTTTTTCAATTATTTCATTATGTGACCTTATTTCGAGAGAGGGATTACAGAGACAATCAAGTTAAAATGAGGTCATTAGAGTGAGCCATAGTGCAACATGGTGGTGCTTTGTAAGAAGAGAGAATTTGCACAAGACATAGAGAAGATGGTATGAAGAGACACAGCAAAGCCAGGCGTGGTGGTGCATGCCTATAATCCCAGACCTTTGGGAGGCTGAGTCAGGGGGATCACACGTTCCAGCCCAGCCTGGACAACTTAGCAATTCAGTGAAACCCTGTCTCAAAAAAAAAAAAAAAATCAAGAATGAAAGCAAAACAAAGCAAAACGAAAGTCCACAGGGAGAAGGTAATCTTCTAAAACCTAAAGAGAACTTTCCCTCGCAACTCTCAGAAGGAAACAACCCTCTAAACATCCTTGCCTTTTGATTTCCATCTCTCAGAACTATGCCCCGATATATTTTTGCTTAAGCAATCCGGTCTGTGATGCTTTATTAGGGCAGATATAGCAAGTGGATACAAGTCCTTTGTTTCTGTTATGATCTACACCAAACCAAATACCTGTCATGTCACCTCGCTGTCCATACAACTCAGTTCTAAATTCAAGTTTGATATGACTGTGACTGATTGGTGAAACCAAAACCATAGCTAACCCCAAACTGCAAAGACTTGGGAAAGTCAATTTTTAATTTTTCTAGATTTTAAATACGTGGTATTTTTATACAATGGAGTACTACTGAGCCATAAAGAAGGATAAACTGGAGAGTTTTGTAGGTAAATGGATGCAACTTGAGAACATACTCATTAGTGAAATAAATAAGACACACGTATGAACATCATATTGTTTCAATAGTGTGAGAAGCTGAAAGAAAAAACATGTATGTGTGTATGTATAAGTATATAAAAATAGTTAAGATAGTTATACTACTGATTTCTCTAAACTCACTGAAGAGAAAGATTTGCGCTGGTATTTTTTGGACAATTGAATGCAGATATCTTGTGCTCTGGGTGAATGATTTAAGGATGACAATGTGCAGTGTATGTATCATTGTTGTCCCCTGATTGATGTGTTTTGAAATTTTGTTGTAGTTTTCTCCTCCTCCTCCTTCTTCTTCTTCTTCCGCTTCTGCTTCTGCTTCTTCTTCTTTTTCTTCTTCTTCCTCTTCCTCGTCCTCTTCTTCTCCTCTTCCTCCTTCTTTTCCCTTTTAACCTTGAAATAAAATGGATTTGGAAAAAAAATCTGTTAAAAAAATCTGTAAAAAAAGGAGCACTGTGGATTGAAAAAAAATGCAATAAGAGATAAAAACAAAAAAAAAATTTCCTAGATTTTAAAACACAGGATGGCATAACAGGAGAGTGAAGAGATACCATCCAATCTGCAACATTCACCATAACCAAAAGAATTCCAAATGAGCGGGCCCCACTGAGCTTCCGTGCTTTTACCCCCTTTTCACTCTGCTCCATTTCACATGCAGCCTTGCCATTCCTTGAACTTGCCAAGGGCACTCAGGCATTCCACTTTGCTGTTTGCATTGCCTAGAATGCTGTTCCAGACACATTCTCTCAAAGGAGATTTGTTTCCTCATTTCCTTCTATCTAGACATCTGACCCATGGTCCCTCCTCATTGAGGTCTTCCCTGACCACGGTACCTAATATAGAACCTCCTCTATGAATGTATATTTCCCTCACCTTAGAATGTAAACTCATCAAGGCCTGGCATGGTGATGCAAGCCTATAATCTCAGCTCTTCCTCTGTTTTATTCATTGAATATGGCCCTCATGTCTATTACAAACCCTGGAGGTGTCTTTCTGGAGCCTTAACTCACAGCTAAGCTGGTGTGTTTGTGGGGCCATCCACTTCCTGATCTCAGATCCCCAGATTACCGTCACTGTTGCAATAGTAGTGTGATTCTGGAGCTGGCACTTGGGAAAGTAGCTTCTTAACTTCCTGGCATCTTCTTTGAGCTCTCGACATTTTTTTTTTTTTTTTTTTTTTTTTTTTTTTTTTTTTTTTT
>RJWM01022490.1:0-33495 GCA_004363535.1 Dasyprocta punctata | reverse complement strand
TGGATTTGTCATTGTCATCGACAGAAGGAGGGACAAGTGGAGCTCCATTAAGGCATCCTTGATGCGAATAGCTGTAAGTATTTTGCGCCACTGTCACTGAAGGCATTTGAATGGTCCGCCCAACTTTTTCCTGTCAAAGTTCTGGGGAGAAGGCAAGTATCTCATGTCAACTTTGGAGACAATCTCAGTAGCAGGTGCTGTTACATCACATTCGTGTCCCCTCTGCCACCTGAGAGCATCCTGTAGGCAACACCTGAGCAGGTCAGGGGCCCCCTGCATCTCTACCTTGCTGCCTTCTCTGACCACAGGACAAGGCAGACTGGGCGGGACAGGAAGTCAGTGCCCAAGAGTGACCCGCAGCCTGCCAGGTGTTGGTGCACACAGGTCAGCCTCCACACCCCTCCCTGGGGCCGTGCTGGGGTGTCAGCCACAGACTCTCAGGGGGCCCTGGCCCCTTGTGCCTGCAGCAGTCACCCCTCACTTCTGATAGCCTGGCTCTCCCTGGCTTGCTATCTGTCTACCTCTCCATTGTCTCTCTCAGGCTCCTTGGAATCTTCTCCCCAGCAAACTACTCGTTCCCAAGTCCTCGTCTGTCTTTGCTCTGGGGATGACCTGATGTAGTACGGTCCTCATTTCAGCATTCAGACAACTTTTTCCCATATTAGAATGATGATGGAGGAGTCAGACGAAAGGCTACCTGAGTAGGTTTGTCGGAGGGATGCTTGCACTCGGCATTGAACGGTACCCCTTCCGATGGGCTTTCTTTTCCTTGTTAGTCTGCTTTTGATCCTGTTTGTTGCCTTTCGGTGAGTAGAAGAGCTCGTGCTCTGTCGGGACCTCAGGCCTGGGGGCTCAGCGAGACAGGGACACCACAGGCAGGGACAGGGACACTGCATTCTTACCTCAGCACAGGCTCTCGGCAGTGAGCACCGGCTGAATAGGATGACGACGGCAGGGTAGGCATGAGGTGCAGGAGCTAGGACAGGGAGGGGGGATACATGAGCCCCACTCTGCCCGCTTCTGGAGACAGCTGTCAGACGTGCACCCCACAGCTGCTCTCCAACCACGTCAGAGCTCGTTGAGATGCGCGGTGTGCCTCGGGTGACCTCCTCTGCACCCAAACGCATGGTTCTTCCTTTAGGAGCTTGTGTTTTGAAGATAGGGAGGGACACCCCTTTCTCTGGCTATGTGGATTTTGTTGCTTTAGTTTAGTTTGGGGTATGGGACTTTGAGACAACTGCACCCAACTTGTAACTAGATGTAGTGTAGTCTGCAAGTCAGGGCCAGCCTGAGCTACATAGTGAGCCTCTGTGTCAAAAAATGGAAGGGGAGGGGAGGGGAGAGGAAAGGGAAGGGAGAGGAAGGGGAGGGAGGGGAGGTGTCTTGGTTACTTTTCCCTCCTTGCTGAGACAAAATACCTGACACCCAAAATGAAGGAAGAAAAGCTTTATTTCTTAGTTTTTGGAGGTTTCAGTCCATACTCAGCTGGCTCCAAGGCAGGGTGGCGTGGCTGAGGAGCAGCTGTTCATGGTGGCTGCAAATAGAAAGAGTGAAAGGGCAAAAGAGGGAGAGAAAACATGCCTTCTTCCCTCCCTTATATAGTACACAGGCTCCGTCCCTGGGTGGGTGCAGCACTCACACCACCAATCCCAGTGCTAGACAACGAACCAATCACAAACGCTAGATTCAGTCACCTCTGTGACTGCATGAGGCTTGGGGGGCCACCTAGACACAAACCATAACAGGAGGGGAGGGGAGGGGAGGGAAAGGAAGGGAGAAAAGCAAAACAAGAAAGAGAGAAAGAAAGAAAGAAAGAAAGGGAGAAAGAAATGAAAAAAAGAGAAAGAAAGAAAGAGAGAGAGAGAGAAAGAAAAGAAAAGAAAAAAAAGAAAGAAAGGGTCTTTGCTTATCAGCTTGGTTTTTAAGGAGAGGCTTGAGTTATCTGAACTGTAAAGCTTCTTTCTGCTCTGAAATTCTGTGAAATCTGTTCTAAGTCTCTGGCACGCATGGCACCCACCTTAACTTTTTCTCTTGTGATTTGGGCAAGAGGAAGGCACAGCAGACCTCGGTCATGGACGCGATGTTTTCTCTCTGCCCTGACACCTTTCGTGCTGCCTGCAGGTGGCGTTTCCGGGAAACCTGCAGCTCATCTTCATCCTCCGCCCGGCTCACTTCCTCCAGAGGACGTTCACGGACCTCGGCATCAAGTACTATCGGGATGAATTCAGAATGAAGGTGCCGGTAAGCGCGGCCCTGTGCCCGTCTCCACTGGGTTAGGGGCTGGGACAGGAGGGCATCTAGGCAGAGGCGTGGGAGCAGGCACGCCCACTTTCTCTGGGCCCGTGGGAGTCTCCTTTTTGTTGGGGTACATGATCATTTGGAAGAAAAGGCAAAGAAACAGAGTATGTCTTGGGTAGGAGGATACGGTGTATGGATTTTATTCGGTGGGCACGCTTCCAGTGGGGGTGATGTGGGAAAGTGATATTGGCACTAAATCAGTCTCAGGGTGGCATCTCAGGATGCAGAGAGAGAGAGAAAGAAGGAGGAAGATTAAATGTGCAGGTGAAAGAAAACATGGTCAAAAACATGAGCGTGACATAAAAAAACTAGGGTAGAGCCAGGGGGTGTAGCTCAGTGGCACAATGCCTGCCTGGCAAGCATGAAGTACTGAGTTTGATTCCCAGTACTCCCATCCCCCCAAAAAAACTGTAGGACAAAAGAATCAGTAGTGGACAGTTGATATGACAAAAACAAAATTAAACTAAAACATTCAAAATTTTACCTGTGATTTTGGCAAGCAGAGATGAGCAAACCAGCACTCTCATACTTGAGAACGAAGTTGGTAATGACTGATATGGAAGACTAATGGTCCCTATTCATAGCAAATTGAAATATACATGCCCTGACCTACCCGGGGAAGTTATTCCACAGACAGTCTTACAGATGTGCACAAAGCACAAACAATGATATTCACTGTCAAGTTGTTTGCAATAGCACAAGATTGAGAGGAAATTGATGCCCAGTAATTGGTACTTTATGTCAGTCTGCATTTCTGTGTAACAACCACATCAGAAATGGTTGGCAGTGCCTGATAAAGTAAACTTACGCCTAAACTATGATTCAGCCAAGAAATCAAACCATGTCTACACACACACACACACACACACACACACACACACATGAATATCAACAGGTAACTAGGAAAAGAAACTGTGATATTTATATAATAGAATAACATAAAGCAATAAATAGCAATGAAGTACCGATACCTACAAAGACGTGGATGTGTCTCAGAAATACTCTCTTAAGAGGCAGAAGCTAGACACTAAAAAATATAACAAGCTGGGCATGGTGCCACATGCCTGTAATTCCAACCCTCGAGAGGCTGAGGCAGGAGGATCACCGTGAGTTTGAGTCCAGCCTGGGCTACATAGTGAGTTCAAAGCCAGCCTGCTCTACAGAGCAAGACCCTGCACCCACAAAAAGTAATAATAAAGAATATACCTCTATGGCTCCTTTTATATATAAAGGTCAAGAATAGGCAAAACTAAGCGGTGGTGATAAAAGAAAAAAATCAACCCAGTGGTTTCTGTTAGGAGCAAAGCGTGATGGGGACTGAGTGGAAGGAGGAGGCGGGGACTTCCTGGAGGAAATGACCCCATATCTGATTGAATGCTGTTGTACCTGTGTATGCATTTAGCAGAACCACCTGAACTGTACCCTTAAAAACTATGCATTTTAGCAATGTAAATTAGATCTTAACTGAACATGAAAAGTAGAAAAAACAGATAATTCAACGTGACATACAATGGATGTAGCTAGGATGTAGCTCAGTGGTACAGCACTTGCCCAGCATATGTGAGGGCCTGGATTTGACATGCAGCAATGCCCCCTTAAACGTATAGATATATGGATCCATGGCACTTTGCAATACTTGGGACTGAGTTCAGGGCCTTTGCATGGAGGTACGTAGCAGCCCTTTTATATTTTTATTTTGACATAAGGTCTCTGTAAGTTGCTAAATTACCCAGATTAGGCTCAGTGCTGTGATCCCCCTGCCTCAGCCTGCCATGCTGGGCTTACGGGCATCTACCCCCATGCCCTACACAGTCATACCTCTGTTCACCAACTTAATTTGTTCTGCAATTCTGGGGAAGATGGCTGCATTTCTGCTCGTGCAGGGCAGACAGCCAAAGTCATGCTCATCACCCAACGCGGAGTTTGCAAACAGAAGCAAAATTGTGCTGAATCGGGGTGTTACTATAGTTGGGTTTTTAAATGTTTACTTGAAATAATTTGAAACTGAGAAAAGTAGCAAGAATGAAAATAGTTGAAGAATATCACAAACCCTCTATGCAACTCCACTCACCTCTTGTTAGCATCTTGCCCTCTCTCTGGTTTATCTGTGTATCTCGTTTATAGTGTACATATATGCATGCATGCACACACATGTAAACATTGGTATCATAAAAGATAGAGAAAGGCTGTGCAAATGTTTCAGGTGAAAGGAGACGAAAGAGCAAGTGATGTCTTTTATGGCATTAAAATATCTGACTAATGTAGTCCCCTGAAAAAAATAAAACATGCCTCATTTGGGGCTCATGTCACGTCTCCCGTGATTTGATTCCGGTTACACAATTCCAGTGGCAGTTTGCGTCCTTGTCAGGGCGTCATCCGGGGCCCACAGTGCTCACCTGCCCCTCCTTGGTGGTTAAGTCTGACTCCTGATTTATGGTATTGCTCAGTTTCCCAAATGTGTTGTTTCCCTGGCACCTACCGCAGCGGTGGATTTCTGGAGAAGAACTCTGAGATGATGCAAACGTTCTGCTCCTAAAACAAACAGACAAACAAACAGCACCCCAAAAAGTCCCTCTCGTTGCTATTCATTGATGATTCCTGCCTGAAACAATCTTTATCATATGGATGGCAAACTACTGATTTCCAGCCTCAGTGCTGCCTCAACATGACTGATCAGAAGTTGCTATTCTACTGTAAGCTAGTGCATAGACTGTCCTTGTAGATTTTCATTTTTTTCAATGGCTTATAATTTGTTATTGTCTTTAATTATTTTGGTGTATCAACTGTCCCAGAGTTGGCCAGTGGGAGCCTTCAAGCCAGCCCTTGTATCCATGCAATTTCTTAGTATTTCCTTGCTTTCTGGCCTAATATGATGATCTAAACTGGCTTTGTCCACACCCTGGTCCAGTCTTGTACTTAGCCATTTAGCTCAGCACCTCTGTCTCCTTCTGGTGTTGCGTGGTATTACAGCCCACGATCTAGCTGCAGAATGTTCTCTCCCACCTGGATGTCTTTGCTTTTAGACTCTTTCGGCAACAGAAGCTGTAAATGTATGCACATGTATGTGCACGTTTGTAATGATGTACACCCGTTTGTATATACATACGTGTGCGTACATATATACACACACAAGTACACATGTCTGTTTACACCTGATACCTTAAATTTCAGCCCACATAAGATATGTTTTTAGGTGGAGAGAAAAGCAAAGGGAGAAGGGTATATCCAGTAGGTACCGATTTGGGTAAAGTAAGAGGGGCATGGTTATCTGTGTACAGATTGCCTCAGGAGAGACACAAGATATACAAAAAATGTTAAAAGTGCTTGCCTCCTGGATATACAACAGGCAGCCTTCAGGTAAGAATGGGGAGAATTTTTCTATTTAGGTAGACTTTTTCTGTTTCAGTTCATTACCATCTACACATAGTATCTGTTCAAAACAAACAGAAACCAACTTTAATTAAAACTGCTTTGAAAGGATATTTAACCCATGTCAGTAAAGACCGAGCATTTCAGACAAGGGATTTTCCTCACTTTTCTCTCTCTCCTTTTTAACCCTACTGTCTCTCTTTCGGTTCCTTTTACATGAGCAGTCAAACGTCTAAAAATACTTTTTCCTTGTATTTTGGGTACTTACCAAACTCAAAATGAATTTCCCATTCTATTTTAATTACTCCCTTTAAAACCCTTGACCTAGTATTGGAGAGAAATATTGGAGGGAAATACGAGCCGTGACTTCTGGCTCAGTTTTCTTGACTCAAGTAATGACTGATACTTGGAAAAATATGATGATGTGTGAGGAGCCGGTGCCCTGTTGTAACTCGCATGAGCTTTCTTCCTTCAGAAGTGAAGACTCGTCAGTTTCTTCTTGCCTCTCAAATGGTTTGGAGTTGGCACTGAAGCTGTGGCTGAATGTCACAGGTTTCCCCGGCTGTGTGTGGAACGTTGCCTCTCCGAGTGATCGGTCTGTACAGATACGTACATGACTTACACCCTGCTTTTCATGTACCCCACCTGCACTCAGGGGGGACGGGACATCTACTTTAGCTGAGTCCATCTCTGGTAGTATATTCATTCTATATTCATCCTACTTTTAATTTTAAACTTAAAATCAATTTTGTATTATTGATTGATTGACTGGTTTTTTGAGACAAGGTCTCACTGTAGTTCAGGCTGGCCTTGAACTCACAGTGATCCTCCTGCCTCAGCCTCCTGAGTGCTGGGAGTACAGGCATGTACCACCTTGCTGAACTAAAATCAATTTTCAAAAACTCTTTTGGCCACCCAAACCTGGGCACATGTCGGAGGGCATTCTCAAAAGCCAGCTTCCCCCAGAGCTACATTTTGCCAGCACACATGGTTGCTGTCTCCTGGGAGCTCTAGTGGCCCGGGGAACTCAGAGTCCCAGGTTACCAAGTTGGAATCAAACTTCAAAATGCATTTTGCCTTTTAAATGACAGTTCCAGTTTTTAGTTTGCCTTCCTCTGTTTGATAAAACACGATTGTGATCATAGCATTTTGTAGCCCTCTCCCTGCTGACGTGATGATTGTATTTCCCTCAGTTGAAGGGTGAGCTCATTATGTACAACTGGCATAAGAACCAGGTGGGCCAAGGATGCAGTTGTAAAGTGACATAACCTCGCTGTGTCTTTCCCCAGGGGAGGAAGCATTTGCTAGGACAGTTTAGCGGGCCGGAGAGTGCCTGGTGCTGGCCAGGCCCTTTGCCATTTCTGAGAAGCCGCCGAGGCAGAGCTGCAGAATTCCTAGAGAGAGTGTGGGTGTGAACATTGGTCTTCTAAAAACACCAGTTTGCGACAGAAACCAAAATCGATCGGTCTGTAGCTAAGTGAGCGTCTATCCCGTGCAGGAAGAGCTTTAGGCCACCCTGGATAGGAACGGGAATGGATTCTGGAGAGGAAGCAGGAGATGTGCTTACATGTGGCAGCAGTGTAGGAGCTCGCGTGCGGGACATAGTGCCACAGGAGAACACGGGGCTGGAGAGGAGGTTTTTGCACTCATGATCTCCAGTGTGAGCTCCTAAGGGCGGCAGGTGAGGCTGAGATTTCTATAATCATTTACTGAGTGTGTCACACTGGGCCGCGGAGGAAGCTTGGGTCAGGAGGCCGAAGCAGGAGCCTTTGTTTACTGTGTTCCTGCAGTTACAGCAAGGCGGGCCAGGAGAAGGGGTTCAGGGTGGCCGGTGTGGACAGTTCCTCTGCAGGCAGGGCGTATTCGTGGTCTTCGGGGACCTGGGGTCTGTCGGGCTCTGGGAGCCGTTAGAGCAGGGGAGACGCCGTCTGTGTGTGTGCACTTGAGACGGAAGCGGCTGGCGACTTGGGCTGGGGTGTTGGTGGGCACAGGCTAGGCTTGTGGCCAGCTGAGCCACCCTCGGAGGTGCCGAGCCATGGCTGGTGCGGTCTCCGGCTAGTCAAGAGGCCACCAAGGCCAGAGCACCAGGAATACAAAAAAACAAGGAAATATAGTTTATATAACTGATCCTGTGATGAAAGGATGCCAAACAAATACAGAATCTGTGAAAATAGAAACTACTACCTTAAGGCCAGGTTTACATATGCACAGAGTGTCCTGTGAATTTGACGAGTAGAATTATTTTGGTCTTTTTTTATTTTCTTATATAGAATTTTTAAACCTTTTTTTTCAAACTCTTCATCCTGTGTAGATTTTTTAAAAAGAAAAGAAAAATTATGGTGAAGCTGCTTTGCCTTCATTTTTTTCCCACATAAAAAGTATAATTTAGTAAATGTTGACATCTGTGTATATCCAGGAAATCATCGCTATAATCAACATGATGGACACGACAACCCCTGATCTTTTTTTTTTAGAGCAAAAAAAGGATAAAAACAATGATATAGAATTTCAAAACAAAATAGTAGGAGATTAATAATGAGTAGCATATTGCCTTCATTTTTGAAATTTATTTTTGAGTGTAATCCAGTGAGATTTACTCTTTCTGGTGCGTGGTTAGGAACATGGACAAATGTGTCTGTTTCAGCATCACTACTGTCAAGATGCAGCATGATTCCGTCACCCCCAAATTTCCTCATCCTGCCTTTTTGTAGTCAGCCCCCCTGCCCATCCCCAGCCCCTTCAGCCTTTGTTCTGCTGTCCTTGTCCGTGAGTTTGCCTTTTCCAGAGTGTCATATAATTGGAATTATAGTGTAAGCAGCATTTGACTCTGACTTCTGTCATCGGGTATGAAGTGTTTGAATTTCAACCGTGTTGTTAGATGTCAGTACCTCTTTCTTTGTACTGCTGAATGATTATTTCCCCATGTCATCAAAGTACCAGTTTATCCATTCACCAAGGAAGGACATTTCAGTTGTTTCAAGTTTTTAGCATTTAAGAGCCAAGTCGCTATGAACATTCTCATGCAGGGTCTTGCTGAGCCATATAATAGGTGTGTGTTTAACCTTATAAGAAATTGCCAAACTACTTTTGCAGAGTGGCTGTACTATTTTTTATTCCTACTAGCAGTGAATGAGAATTCCAGCTGCTTTCTATAACAGCCACATTGGCAAAAACAAGAGTAATTTTTAAAACTTTTAGCCATTTTATTCAGATATATGGCAGTATCTCACTATAGACTTCATTTGCAGTTCCCTGATGATTAATGGAATTGAAGCTCTTTTCATGTACTTATTTTCCATCTGTGTGTCTCCTTTGGTGAGGCTCCTGGTCAAATATTTATGATTGTTAACAGTTATTGTCTTATTGTTGAGTTTTGAGACTTCTTTATATATTCCAGATATGTCATTGTCGGATAGGTGACCTGCAGGTATTTTCTCTAGGTTGCAGGTAACATTTTCACTTTCCTAAACAGTGGCTTTTGCAGAGTAAATGTTCTAAATTTGGACAAAGTGCAGTTGGTCAACTTTTCTTTTAAAGGTTTGCTTTCGGTGTGCTGCTTCCGAACTCTGGCTCGCCCAAGAATTTGCCCAAGATTTTCCTGACTAATCCACCTCATCTCTGCTCACACAACTCCTCAGACACCCACTGTGTGGTTTCTCCTCGTCAGACAATTCTCCAGCTCTCCCGATACTGTCTGAGCGTCCTGTGATTCTGTTCCGATCCGACCCACAGTGTGGCTCCCACTTTAAATGCCAACCTCAGGTCAGGGCCTCTGGTGCTTCTGAGCTATGAGCTGTAAACCGAAAGTTCCTGTGACTCCTTCCCCAGGTTCAGTAATTTGCCAGAATGGTTCACAGAGCTCAAGCAAGCACTTATATTTACCAGTTTATTCCAAAGGATACAATTCCGGAAGAGCCAGGTGAAAGAGATGCATAGGACCAGATACGGGGAAAGGGGCTTGGACACACTATTCTCCTGGTCCTGTAACATTTCCACCCACCTAGTAGGTCTGCAAATCTCCTTGTCAAGACGTTTTTAGAAGCACTCAGTCTCCAGTGTGAGCTCCTTCTGACCTATAATCATTTACTCTTTTGAGTGACCAGCCCGGTCCCAGGGTCATTAGGGGTCTTATCCTAAGTCACTCAAGGAGGATAAACTCAGATATAACCCAAACAGGCTCATAATGAAAAACAAAAGACACTCTTATCACTCAGGAGACTCCAAAGGCTTTGAGGGGCTCTGTACTAAGAGCCTGGCACAAAGGCCAAACCTATTTCTGATCATACTACAGTTTCCTTCTAAATTTTATATTTAAATTCGTGATCCATTTTGAATTCATTTTTACATAAGAGGTGGGGTGTGAGTTGAGGTTCCATTTTCTGTGTGTGGATCTCCAGTTATTCCAGCACCATTTGTTGAAAATGGAATCATTTCTCCAACAAATTAATTGCCTTTGCACCTTTGTCAAAAGTCAGACTAGCATTTTTCAGGGTTTGGGGTGGCAGGGGGCAGAAGGATATGGCCATAAGGGTGGTACCAGGGAGATCTTCGTGGCGATGGAATAGTTCATCATGACTGTACTGGCAGTCATATGCGTCCACACACGTTAGAAGATGTTGCACAGCTATCCACACGTTTCACCAATAGCACACTGTTGGTTTGATGTTGTACTATAATTTTTTTTTTTTTTGTCTTTTTGAGACAGGGTCTTCCTATGCAATTCAGGCTGACCTTGAACTCACTTTGTAGCTCAGGCTGGCCTCAAACTTGCAACAATCCTCCTGCCTCAGCCTCCCAAGTGCTGGGATTACAGGTGTGTGCCATGACGTTGCACTATAATTAAAAAGCTATAGTCAGTGGGACTTGGAACGCTTAATAAAAGTACATGAGACCCCGCCGTACTATCTTTGCAACTTCTTGTGAATTTATTGTTACTTCAAATAAAAAGTTAAAAACCAGTTGACCAAATCTGTGAGTCTATTTCAGGACTCCATTTTTTCCCGTCTGTCTTTTTCTGTCCTGGGCCATTGCTGCTCTCCTACTTACTTCCTATAGTTAATGAGTCTTGAAACCAGGTAGTGTGAATCATCCAACTTGTTCTTCTTTTTCAAAATTGCATCTTTTGCATTTGCATGGGAATTTTAGAATTGGCTTGTTGGTTTCTACAGAAAGTTTTGTTGGGATTTTGATTGGGGTTGCTATGAATCTGTAGATCATTATTAAGATACTAAAAGTATTGAGCCTGCTGATACCTTCCTTTCATTTTCAATTTGCAGTTTTAGCTTTCACTTTTGGCTTTTAATGTGAAATTCCCCTCGGTCTTCAACCATTTAAGATGAGAAAGCAGAGTTTCCCACCCCCACCCCCTTCACCCCAGCCAGTAGAGGAGGGGAAGCAGGCAAATGCTGCCTGGCAGGCTCCACTCGTGAGAGAGCTGGCTGGGTGGGGAAGTTGCTTCTGCCTAAAACGAAGTTGGACATAGGTGTATCTTTTTAGATGCCTGGGGGTGCCATAGCAATGCAAAAGACATTTGTAACTTGATAACTTCTTATTACTGGTCCTATAATTTCTAATTTTATTATTTTTTTATTTTTTATTTTTGGTACCAGGAATAGAACTCATGACCTCACGCTTGCCAGGCAGGTGCCGTGCCACTGAGCTATAGCCCTAGCAATTTCTAATTTTAAAAGACTAAAACCCTTTATCGAAGCTCCCATCAGATGGTTTAAAACCTTCAGGAGGAAGAGGCATAGGTAGATTCGGGATTCTTTTTTTCTTGCTTACATTGTAAACATAGTTTTTGAAATATTGAAAAAAAATATTCAAACTATTCTCAGAGGTAAAGGAGAAAGTCATGGGCCCCGAGCAGGTTAACAAAGGACTCGGTAGTAATCAAATTCCACTAAACGTGGGTCCTTGCAGGTCTGGCCTGTCACACTTAGAATTTTATTTCGCAGTACCTGGTATTTATTCAGGTAGTTCAATACCTATTCAATGAGTGAATAGATTTTTTTCTGTGGTTTTGTTTCACTATAGTCCTTGGCTCTAATTTATCTTTCTCGCTCCAGGGTAGATTTCTCACTTGACTAATACTATATAGCAGTGATGGCGAACCTTTTAGAGCTTTCAATGACACAAACTACCTGCGGAGGCGTGCATGCCATAGGTTAGACACCACTGCTATCTACTAACGGTGGAAAGTCCACTTTCTTTTATGCCTGGTCAAGAATCAATTTTTACAATAATCGATGAGGAATTTAAAAAAATGCATAAGGTGGCTAGTTAAGGGCTTTGGTGGAATGTGTTTCAGACTAGGAATAAGTAGTCCTTGTCCCTGGTTAGGACAAAATCAGAGGACACTGTTCCCTGGGTCAGACAGCATTTACCGTGCCCAGGTCATACGGGAGCAGAAAGGGCCAGCTGGGGATGTCAGCTTCCTCTCGATGGGTGGATATTTGTTCATCAGCAGAATTGCTAGTTTATGAAAACTCCCTTACTAATACTTCCCTGTCTCCTCTGTGCAAGATCAGTTAGGGCTGTAACTCTATAGTGCCTCTTTTCAATGCATGTGCTGTAGGTTTCTGCAGTCTAACTTTATTCTGATATTCACCAAGCCACACTTTATTGGAATTCTCAGTTCAAACTTCTAGGCCTCAGCACACCCTTGATATTGCTGATTGAGAAGTAGACCTCAGCTTGGGAACTTCCAACAAAAAGCCTTTGGTTACACATGTCTGATAAGGCAAAGCACAAGAACTGTGTAATAATAGAGCTAGACGCACTATTTAATGGTCTATGAGGAATATGTTTTATTTTTTTTCCCCTTACAGATCATCATGTTGAACTCTGTTTCCGACCTTCATGGCTACATTGACAAAAGCCAGCTGACTCAGGAGCTAGGGGGAACTTTGGAATATCGCCATGGCCAGTGGCTGAGTCATCGCACCGTGAGTATCAGCTTGTGTGTTCAGAAGCCAGGGGAAGCTAAAGGTCACCAGCTGAGAGGTCACTGCCCGTGACTGCCTAATACTCGGAAGATGGGAACTGCTCAGCCGTGGAGTGGGGAAGGAGTACGGTGTAAGGGAACAGGCTGCACTGTGCCCTGCTGACTACCTAAGCTCCCTACAGCTTCTGACTTGGGGGTTTGAAGAGTCTTGATTTAGGGTGCACTTGAGGAGTTTTCAGAAATACCATCACGTCTGAAATATACCACAGGGAAATTACTTGATCTGGGAGGGGTCAATTCATAAAACTCCCCCAGGTGACTCCTGTGGACAGTGGGCAGGAAGTCAGAGTTAGCTGCATTTAAATACCATCCCCCTCACCCACGGTCAGCCGAGGGAGTTACTAAGCCCCTCTGAGCTTGGTTCCTCCTGTGTTAAAATGACACTGATGCTCTGGGTATCTGCTGGGAGTCACGCTTGCCCCCCAGAAGACATTTGCCCATGTCATTAGATAGTTTTTGGAGTTGTAACTTGACAAGAGGTAGTTTTAGGCTTCTAGTGGGTAGGGGCCAGGGACCCCGCTCAACATCTCGCACAAATGAGCTGCACGACAGAACATTATCCAGCCCAAAATGAGAGTAGTACCAACGCTAGAAACCCTGGACTAACCAAAAGCTACCTGATCGTATGATGTGGAAACTGACACAGAACTTGATATGCAAAGTATGATTTAAAAAATACAGTGAATGCCAAAAGTGTTTTTAGATTTATTACAGTAAAAGACACATTGCCATTCTTCTCCCTCAAGGCCCTCTCTCTCACTGCCAGTAAAGTTTATCCCGTCACCCTTGCCACTTCCTTAAGCAGCTAAGGAAGTTCTGCTTTATGAGTGTCTTTAGTTGCGTGATCCTGGCTGCCCTAATATCCTGAATCAGTTCAGGACATTTTCCTTCTATGGTCATTTTGACTCTGGGGAAAGAGCCAGAAGTCACGCAGTACCAGATGCAGTGAAAAAGGAGGTAAAGATACACCGTTATGTTTTTAGTGGCCAGAAAATGACGTAAGTGTGGATCAGTGAAGAGGTGATCGAACAACATGGTGAATTTTTATTTATTTATTTATTTATTTATTTATTTATTTATTTTTGGTACCGGGGATCAAACTGACAACCTCGTGCCTGTCAGGCAGGTGCTTAAGTCACTGAACTAAATCCCTGGCCCTATTTTTTGAGACAGGGTCTCACTATGCAGTTCAGGCTGGCCTTGAACTCACTTTGTAGCCCAGGGTGGTCTCGAACTCACAATGATCCTCCTGCCTCAGTCTCCCGAGTGCTGGGATTAAAGGCATACACCACCATGCCTGGCTTCATGGTGAATTTTTAAATAAAAAATTTCATACAATAAAAACCTATTGCCATGAAATCCCCTCAGAACACTTCCCTTTACTTCAGACACACTTATTCCATTGTTCTTGGCAACGTGTCATTTACTGTTGTAAGGTTTTATTTTTTTAAAAATTGAACATTTTTTGATCATTCCCTGTATTTTACTTCCTCCCACTTATTGGTTGTGGTTATGCTAATCTAGAAGTTTCAGTGATATTGAGGGAAAAGCGAAGGTGAAACTTGCTGCTATGGGTTGACTATTAGTGTGCCCCCTCCCCCAACTCCAAGTTAAATATGCTAGCATCCAGTGTGATAGGCTTCAAAAGCAGGGCTTTGGGGTGACTAAGTCATGAGAACTCATGAGTGGGATCGGTGTCTTCGTAAGAGGCGGAGGAGAGTGGCTTTGGGCCCCTGCCTGTGAGGACGCAGAGAAGGCGCCATCTTGTGAGGAACAGGCTCTCACCAGACTCCAAACCTGTAGCACCTCCTTGGACTTCCAGCATTCAGAACCGGTGACTCCTGGATAACCTCACAGGAGTCAGGGTGGAGGAATGGTCAAAAAAAAATTTTTTTAAATTGAGACAGGGTCTCACTATGTGGTTCAGGCTGACCTTGAACTCACTATGTAGCCTAGACTGACTTCAAACTCTCAGCGGTCCTCCTGCTTGAGCCTCCCAAGTGCTAGGATTAGAGGCGTACACCACTACACTTAGGTTTGAGAACGGTCAATTCTTTAAGTAAATCTAATCATAAAAGACGTGGAAGGAAGCTCATGTAGGATGCCACCGATGACATAAATGACATAAGTGAGCGAATGAATGAGCACCTTCCCAGGCTGAATTTCATTAGGCCACGTACAACCTGAAGAGCTTGCAGGCCTTCTTTTTTCACTTTCTGGACATTTTTAGCATTAAGTAA
Organism: Dasyprocta punctata; assembly: GCA_004363535.1. NCBI lineage: Eukaryota > Metazoa > Chordata > Mammalia > Rodentia > Dasyproctidae > Dasyprocta > Dasyprocta punctata. The sequence continues at coordinate 18,582 of RJWM01022490.1, read as the reverse complement.
TCAAAAAGAATTTTCTGTCCCGCTACCCTTGTTGGGCTTGCTAGCTTTCCCCTTTGCTCTGATTTCTCTCCCAGTCACTTGTTTTTAATGCTGTTCATGGTTTTCAGATTACCTCGAATCTTTTTTGAGCCAAGACAACTTGCAGCAAATATGTTTTAAAGATATATGTGCCTTGACATCAAAGATCAAAATAATTCTTTAAGAATTCAGAGACTTAGAGCAGGCTAAGGTCATGAAGATTGTGTATTTAGTGATGGCTTGAAAAGATGTGTGCATACTTCCTGCCCTGCTAGACCTGGTTTGTACCTGGCTTGTGCTTTTGTGGCTGTGGATGTGTTAAAATACATGTTAAAATGCAACTAGTACTGAAAGACCAGCAATGTTCTTTACATGCCTCCTACATGTTTTTTCATACTTTTATACACACACACATAACCGGGAATAATTAGAGGAGAAACACATATAAAGGGCTGGGGACATAGCTCAGCGGCACAGCACCTACCTGGCAAGAGTGAGGTTGTGAGTTTGACCCCTGGTACCAAAAAAACAAAGCAAAACAAAAAACCCCATATAAATATTGTTTTATATCTTACGATGAATATATACACCCATTTTCTGTGTGTCTGTGTGACAGTGTGCTTTCTGATGTCACATCTTTGAATGAGAGACTCACAGAAAATTAGACCTCAAAAGGCACTAAAGATTATTCACTTGAATCACTTTGTTTTGTAGATAAGGCAACTGACTTTCAGAGTAAAAAGGAGACTTACCCAAGCTCAGGCAGCCAACCAAGCTCTTTTTAATTCTCCTATCAGGATCAGGTCCTCTGTGCCATTTCCAAAGTGATCATTCGTGGAATGACACGGAATCAAATTAAATTGCTTATAGTTAACCTCCATGGAACACTGTGGCTCTCTTCTGTTTTCAAAATGACATTTGGAATGAGCCAGGCATGGTGGCATATGCCTTTGATCCCAGCACTCGGGAGGCTGAGGTAGGCAGAATGTTGTGAGTTCGAGGCCCGCTTGCGCTACAACGTGAGCGCAAGGCCAGCTTGAGCTACATAGTGCAACCCTGCCTCAATAAACTAGGGCTGGGAGTTTGGCTCAGTGGCTTAAGCACCTGTCTGGCAGGCATGAAGTTGTGAGTTCTATCCCTGGTGCCGCCAAAAAACAAAAAGACATTTGGGAGCCTCTCCCCTGATGCTGCGGGCCACCATTATTATTACCACACCTGTGAGGTGCTCCGCTGTCCCCAAGATCCCTTCATGTTTGCTATTGTTTTGATACTCAAAGAGACCTCACAGGACTTTGGATATAGCTCAAGAGTAGATCGTTTGCCTAGCATGCCTGAGGCCCGGAGTTCAATCCCCAGCACTGAGAGAGGAGAAAAAAAAAAAAAAAACAAACCCTGCAAACCCGCAGAACAGAAAGTATTGCCCCTGTTTTTCAAATGAGGACTCCTAGACTCAACAGCCTTGGCTTAGCCAAGATCACACAGTTTGAAGGATCAGGAGCTGGATTCTAATTCACATCTTCAGCTCTCAGAGCCAAAGTCTTCTATGGATCTAGTTTTCAATCTGATTTAGCTAAATACAGTTTTGATTCCCAAGAACTGGCAAAATGCAGTGCTTACGCATACAACCCAGGAGCCAGACCACCTGGCTTCTGTCCCACCTGTGCCATTTATTCTTTTATTCTATTTCAGAGAAATCACTTAACCTCAGCATGCCCCGGTTCCCTCATCATCGACTGAGTCTAGGTTGATGATAACACCTAACTAAGCTGCACCAGGAGGGGAAAAAGTACATCCTAACCTTACATGTTCTTATTATTTCCCTGGGAAGTAAGGTTTTTTTCTTTTATATTATTCATCATGGGTCATTAGTGATATGATTATAAATGTGTCATATACAGATGTTAGCTTATGTGTGAACATAATAATGTTGATATCTCTGAAAGGTTTCCACAAAAGTATCTGGCTGGCTTTCCAGACTAGAAGTACTGTCATGTTGAGGGTTGTGGTTGTCCAAGCTCCCTTGCTAATGGGGAGATTCCCCTCTGGCAGTGCTTCAAGGTCACCAGTGGCCAAAGTCGAGAAGAGCTTGGTAGAGGGAGGCGGGCAGTGTTCTCAAAGCTTCCTCATGGCAGCCCCCCCCCGACCTCTGCCATAGTTATGGCCTCCCGGTCAGATCTGGTGCACTCTTTTTGATGTGGGTTTGCATTTTCGGAAATATTCTCTGATACTGTAGAAAAAGAAGTCATTTCTTCCCCAGTGAAAGTTCAGCAGGTCTCTTTGCTTTTTCCATACATGCTTTTGACAGCTGTCTGTGGGTCCCCGACGCTGTGTGAGAGGCACAGCGCCATGTCCCGCGGTGCCGAGATGAACGTGCACGGTGTTTGCCCTTCGGGGCAGCAGAGTGAAGTGGGTCTGGGAGGACGATGTGGCAAGCAGGTTGATTTCTGTGACTCGAACTGCAGCTGTCTCCTGCCAGGACCTGCGTGGTTCCTGAAGCAGTCTGCTAATGCACAACTCCCTCATCCGGGATATTAGCTGAGAAGCCCCTGACTGATTAGCCCACGTTAACTGAATAGCAGTATAGAGGCCTAAGTGGAAGGAACCCAGAAGAGGCAAATTTGATAAGCCTGTGTCAAGATGAGGTCCCTGAACCACATCTAGTAGAAGTGACGCCCTTGAAGGTCACGTTCGTCTTTCCCCCAACTGTCACATCCTCTGGAGCATTTGACAGGCGTCTCCTAGGCAGCAGACACAGGCCCAGGTGTGTGAGAGGGGAAGGAGAGGAAGGAGGCAAACGTGGGGGTTGAAAGAGAAGGTCGGGTTTGTTAGAAAGAAGGTGGGATGATTCTGCCCTTTGCAGTTTTGCACCTATTATAAATTCTGAGTCAGACTTAATGTTAGGTGTTCCTGGGCCAAATGAACAGAGCCCCAACCTTGAAACAGCTGGCCTGCGTGGATCCTGTCTTCTCGCCTTTTTTACTGCCCAAGTAATTTGGTTTTGGGGCAGCTCACAACCTGTCGGAGCTCCAGTTCCCTCCTCTCTAAAATGAGTTAAAATCTCTCCCCCTCGGCGTTATTGCGATAATACACGAATGTGCAGTCGAAAGGACAGTGTGTGTCCCATTGCTGGCTCTCTGTGTCCCTCCAGTGAGAGAGCGTATTAGTGAAAGTTAATTGTTCCACATTGTTACAATTGTCTGACCTTCCAGGCCATAGAAAACTTTGCCTTGACATTGAAGACCACTGCGCAGATGCTGCAGACGTTTGGGGCCTGCCTGGCCACGACAGAACTGCCCAAAGGCATGCTGTCCACCGAAGACCTTCTCATGTCCCACACCCAGCAGCAGGACAAAGTGCAGGTGAGTGGTCAGGGGCCTCTCAAATGTCAACTGCTGGAGTGGGCCAGGAGCAGAATTCAAGGGGAGAACGTTTTTCCTCCTTCACCTTCAGTCATGTGGCAGCCACCGGCCATCTGCGACCTTCTGGATAGGCAGTAAGCAGGGGACGAAGAGAATCTCTGGAGGCCAGTGAATGTGAGACCTAGGGAAGCAGCCCCGGAAGGCTGACTTTTCCATGGCTCTGCCAGGATAGAGCAAGGTCCCGTGCTGAAGCTGCAGGGGGTGAGGAATGACAGGCGCGAGGAAGGAGTTGACTCGAAGTGTGAGCTTTCCAGGGGTCGTCGTGAAGTTCAGGGACAGACTAATAAACTCAGTGTTTTGGTTTCTCAGGAACGTATCTTTTTATGTGGGAATTAACTTGAGAAAAAGGACTGCTGTACAGAAGTCGCTCTGAGCTGGTTTTAAGGCGTGCCGGCCACTGGCTGATTCATGAGTGCACGTCACAACTTGCACAGCAAGGAACCTCGGCAGGGTCTTGGGAGCCTGCAGTGAGGGAAGTCACCCCGGGATGCTCACCTGCAGGGGTGCCAGCTCCTCCCTCCCATGACCAGCATGCCCGGACTGAATTCTGTATTTCCCAGAAGGCCCCTTTTCAATCTGGCAGCAAACTGAGGGTGGTGGCATGGGATCTGTCCTTGCTGCATCCGACTTGGCAAATACTGAAATCTTCATCTGCGACCCAAAATTTGCAAAATGTTTTACCAAATGATTAATTTGCTCATTCATTCAACACGTATCGAGTGTTTACCTCACATGCCAGGAAACCTCCCAAAAGATGCAGCCTTGAGAAACACAGAGTCTAGCTGGGGGGGTCTCATAGTCTAGTGGTTGCAGCAAATGAGTGTCTTCCATGCGCGAGGGACCCATGCTGAATTCTGTCTTTAGGAGGATTGTGGTTCCAAATGTCCTCCCGAGACTATTCTGAGAAGTCGTAAGATCAAGGCTGACCCTGAAATCCTGACATCTTGGAGGGGTTCCCAGGAACAGCCTCTGGGAAGCTCAGCCATTTTCTGTTTCTCACACACCGGCCAAGTTCACCTCCCCTAATTGCTTCGAGGCCCAGCCTGCAGAAAGCTGGGTTTGAAGCACCTCCATGAAGTCAGCTAGGAAAGGCCTTGGCAGTGCACGGGCTAAGACCTCCAGGGCTCTGTGGAGCAGGCAAAGAGCTGGAGCGCCCTGGGCTCAGCGTCGGGCCGGAACTGGGAAGCACAGTGCATGCTCTGCTTCATGCCCTGGACCCACTGCAGGCCAGCAGCATGGGGTTGACCATGGGTCGGATGCTCAGGAAGGTCTGTGCTGACCAGCAGGCAAAGCATTTTGCAATTTTGGGCCACCAATCGAAGTCCAGCTCTTCCAGCTTTGATGCAGTGAGGACACGTACAATGCTCTGAAGGGAAAAGTTTTAAAAATCTGGGTTTTAGACATTTCCAGGAAGTAAAAGCTAGCCAGACAGGTCCTACTGATTATGCAGCAGGTTGGCCCCAGGAAAGGCAGGGTGAGCAGTACCCTGTAATTTCAGCAGAGACAGAATTTTACAGAGGCAAAGGGTTGGAAAGAACCAGGCTCGGAAATGGGTAAGGACATTTTCCTGCACGTGGGTCCAGTAACTCTGGGGCAAAGGATACTGAACCCTCACACTGGTTTTGTACTGGAAGAACTACAGAGATACAGTAGTGTAAAATATTATTTGACATTTATAAGAAATAAATAATCCAGCCTGAGTGCTGGAAATAAAAAAATAAATAATAATTATCATGTCTCAATTTGGTTAAATACTCATCTAACCTGTAAGACAAGTGAAAAGAATTTAGGAAGCTCCATTTAATTAACTTCTTAGTAAGAAAACAAGTAGTCTTGCATAAATTAATCTATTAGACTTGTGTTTATAGTTCATGCCACCTTAAAATCACAGTGAAAAACCATCCCTATTTGAGAATAAAATTCTTAAAACAATTTAATTTGTTCAGGTATTCATTTTAAGAATATTAAGTGAATTTGAATTAGAAACGTTATTGTATCTTTATTTTACCAAACAATATTCTATTAAAGGCAATATTGTGATTCCTAATTATTGTTCTGATATAAAACTGATTTCTCCGGGCGTGGTGGCGCACGCCTTTAATCCCAGCACTCGGGAGGCTGAGGTAGGCGGAGCGTTGTGAGTTCTAGGCCGGCTTGGGCTACAACGCGAGTGCAAGGCCGGCCTGAGCTACATAGTGCGACCCTGCCTCAAAAAACCAGGGCCGGGAGTTTGGCTCAGTGCCTTAAGCGCCTGCCCTGGCAGGCGCGAGGTTGTGAGTTCAATCCCCGGTGCCGCAAAAAAAAAAAAAAAAAAAAAAAAAAAAACTGATTTCTTTGTTCTTTGTCTTATAATTTAAAAACAAGAATATATTTTAAAAAGCAAGAATATCAAAATTATTAGACTTGAATTACATTTTTCCTCTTTCTCAACTAAAAATGCCTTGAAGAGAAAAGTGGTCTGTATTAAAAAAAGAAATAACTGTTCCTTAAATCATTATTAATAACTTAGTAGTCTATGTTTATTTATCCATCATTTATTATACTCACTCGTGTTTTGCCTAACTTTTAACCAAAGATTCTATAAGCAGTTGAATAGTTTCTTTTCCATTTGGAAAGCACCTTTTCCAAGTGAAAAGCCAATACAATGTAAGATTCATTCCTTATAACAGTAAACTTTTAAATCTACTTAAACAGCTATAAAAGTCACAGCCTATGAATTACTGTCTTCTCCCAGCCTGGAGAGCTGCTAAACAGCTGGGAGATTTGGCTTGATTGCTCGGTTTACTTTTGGCTGGGAATATTTGGAACTCTTATCTTAGATCTATATAATCACTCAAGCACCTCAACAATCAGTCAAAGTAGGAGAGCCATTGAATTGAAGTGGGTTTTTTTACAGCCTCATCTGCTAATTCTCTATGGAGCTGTCACTCCTTTGTTCAATGCTACCTCCGAAAGCATCCCTTTTCCTCTGGCCACAGTGGTATGTTCACACGGAAAAAGAACAACAACAACAAAAAGTCAAACCCTAAAAATTCACAGCAGAGCCATCTTATGAAACTTGTAGGAAATCATGACTTGACAGAGGGCTGTTCTCCAGAATCCTACATTCCTCCCTCGGGCTGAGGCCCCCTTGGTGTCTGACTGCACTGCGACCCTCAGCATCCCCAGCCTCCACACAGTGTGGGGATTTTGCACCCAAGCAGATTCTTGACGCCGAGCTCGTTTGGAAGACCTGAAACCTGTTTCCTCTGTGATTTCAGTAGCCCATCTGAGGGCAGGAAGGAAGAGGGAGTCCTGTGCACGCAAGCCTCTTTAGCCTGGGCTGGGTTCCTGATGAACAAAACACATGCACGCGCACACACACAGGCACACGTACACTCACAGATACACGTGCACGGACTCGGATGCACACCCCCAGCTGGCCCTTCTCCAAGGCAACAGGAACTGCGCCTGACTATGGCTTTCTCACTGCCACTGCAGGGCACCCCGCAGCACAAAGGGAGGAAATTCCCCGAAAGGGAGCGTAAATTTATGTACAAGTCCAGGAAGTCCGTGCCCTGAGCTCCTCCTCCATTCCAGCCTGAGTGCTGGAAATAAAAATAAGTGAATGCCCCAAAATGATGGCTATTTCTTTCCATGGAAACCAAAACTCCATTTTTGGGCTGGGCGAACTACCTTGCCCCTTTTGGGGGACCATTCTTCCTCCAACTTTCCCTTTTTTTTTTTTTGGCAGATTTTGTAACGCTCCTGAAGCTGTGATCCAGGTCACAATTTTTGCTTTACTTCTTTTTTTTAGTAGCAAGCAGGAGACGCACAGTGTGTGCCGTCACATGTTAGAGCCACCTTCCCACGCCTTTTCCTGGTTTTCTGCACCTCCCTGGGTGTACCCTCCCCGGCAGCGTCCCCTTCCAACACCTCCTTCCACCGTGGCCGTTACCTCTCCTCCTTTAGCCTGTCCACCTTCCTCCCCATCTCCGCATCACAAGAGATGTATGCATGTATGTCAATTTAAGAATGATGGTGCCCAGTCCCGCTGGAAACTCTGAGTGGGAAAATCCAGGACCCTTTTTAGTGGGTAGGAGGATGAAAAGGCTAAGAACACTGTCTCGTGAGTACCTTCCCCCCATTATAGCTGATTTGTCTCCATTTATCTGCAATCTAACTCCTTTTAGACTATTATTAACTGACCTACCCTACAAATATTTAATGAGCACGGATGAGATAAGAAGAAATGAAGGCTGACATTTGAGAGTGGAAAACGAGGGCTGCGCCCCATCGCCAGGCAGCCAGGTGGCTGGCCTGGGGCATCACCTGGAAAGGACAGAGCCTGGGGGAGTCCAGGGGCTGCCAGTGAAGGCTGTCCTCAGCCGGGCCCGGGGACAAGTTTGAGGCTGGGCACGGACAACACAGTCCTTCCAGGGGAAACATGCGAGTGAGATGGGAGACGACGGATGGATCATCAGGTGGAGGGTCCCGGGCCCCGGTGGGAACAGAGTGGGGGAATGTGGGGCTCCCGTCCTGGAGAGGGAGCCGCGGCTCAGGCGCACGCAGGTGACCACTGGGCTTGAGTCTTAGACTCCTGGGCTTATTCTGACTGTCAAGTGCATCTACGACCTGGGAACCCAACCCAAAACCCCCAAGAGTGAAATTCTAGGCCAGGCTGTGCTCCTTTGGGCTTGCCGTCTGGACCTTAGGGTTCGTGCTCAGAGCCAGGAGAGGACTCGAGCTGTTGGAAGCAGATAAGCCTCTCCAGGAGCACGGCCCTGAGTCCCTGTGTTAAAGAGCACGGTGGGGTCGCCTCAGAAATACAGACTTCCATTGCCGGCTGTGACTGGGGAGCAGCTGGAAGGAGGGGACGTTTATGGATGAGCCCACGTGAAGTGTTTTCATGGTCAACGGGCAGATATCATATTGTTTCTGTTTGGCCATTTCTAGCGCTTCCCATTCCTTATCTGTCACTTGTTTCTGGTCACTACTCTTGATTTTATTAACCAGTTTTGCTTTTAATTTATAATGACATCTTACAATACACAAAAAACGATGGATGTTGCTTTCAGAGAGGGAACATAGATAGGCCAGGCACAAAAGACTTGCCTTTTCTGGTACCTAACCTTTTGTATATTTTGAATTTTGTACTGTATGTATATCAAGGATAAAGTGTTTTTTGAAGGCTGCATCTTGCCTTCAGCATTTAATTTCCTAAGAGAAAAATCCACTGATCTAGTATTTTCCTCACCACCCCCATATCAAGGATTAGTTTTTTGCTAAGACTAGAGGCCCCATTCAACCGTGCTATTCCTCTTCTGGATATTTTCCCAAAAGTATTAAAAACATCATACCACAGCAATATATGTGCACCCATGTTTATAGCAGCACAATTTTGTAATAGCGGGATCTTGGAAACAACCTAAATGCCCATAGACAGGAATGGATAAAAAAGATGTGATATTTTTCTACAATGGAGTACTACTCAGCCATAAAAAAGGATAAGCTGAAGACTTTTATAGATAAATGGATACAACTTGAGATCATACTCATTGGTGAAATAAATATGACACGTGTAAACATCGTATTGTTTCATTAGTGTGAGAAGTGGAAAGAAACAACATGTATATGTATATATGTATATAAAAATAGTTAAGATAAAAAAGAATTAGTTTTTTGTTAATTCCTTCAATAAGAGTCTTTTTTTTTTTTTAGGATGAGCTGAAATTGCTTGGAAAGCAAGGGGCCACATTGCTGTCATGTGTCCAAGAACCAGCAACCAAAAATTTTGCCAGCAAACTCAACCCCAATGAACTTGAGAATATAGCTACCATGGAAAGGTGAGTAAGACGGTTTGCTTTTTGAGGAGAGACGGTGGAGACCTGGTGTTCTGAGCTAACCGAGAACAGATGTGAACAGCTGCCACTGGGCTCAGCCGGGCTAAGAAGGAAGAACAATTGAAACATGAAGAGAAAGAGACCAGGCTCGCCTGACCTCTACCCACAGAGATCGTTCCAGGAGAAGAATTTCATTCCTTCTTCTTAGGATACATGCTCACCTGGGGATTTCAAGAGAAGTGGTAGTAATTGTCAGATTTCATTTCCAAAATAACTTGGGCTTGGTGCTAAGTTCTACGTATGTGTGGTCTCAAATAGGAAAAAAAAAAAAAAAGGAAGGCTCGTGGGCTCGGTCACCTGGGTACATTGTAAAGCATGGAGCCTGTTTCTGAGGTGTCTCTGTCCTAACTGGAAACCAGAAGGTGCAGGGACCCACTGAACCGCAGGCGACAGATAAACTTTGAAGATGCAAACATTGCCACAGCTGATAACACCGGTGGAAGCCATGGGTGAGATATATGTATCTTAGAAATAAATGCTAATATTAGGTTGTCTTCTCATTCTTTCTTGAAAGGTTATTAGTTCAATTGGGTGAAACAGAAAAAGCCTTCAATCAGTTCTGGTTTGAGCATCATCTGAAGCTTAACCAGTGCCTACAACTACAGCGCTTTGAGCACAATTTTGGCAAGGTATCCATTTCTTTCTAAATATAACTCCCCCCGCCTTTTTTTTTTTTTTTTTTTTGCTACAGACTCTGACTTTCTCTTTCTTCTCAGATGCTTCAGCACTGGGTTTTTCTTTTCTCATTAACCTGTCTCCCTGTTTATATCTTTGCTTCATTCTAGTCCCTCTTTCCCGATATTTTCAATGGGGAGCAGTGTTCTAGAAAGATCCCATTTTCTTGTTGAGGTCCATGGCATTTCATTACCTTATTTAGTGACTGTTAATCTGTTCAGTGCAGTTCTAATACTGTACCTACATGTGTCTCTGCACCACCCAGAGACACTTAAGGTGAAAGGTAATGAGATGGAAACAGAGAGAGAGAGGCAGAGAGAGAGGGAGAGAGAGAGAGAGAAGGAAAGAGGGAGAGAGGGAGGGAAGAAGGAAAGAAGGAAGGAAGGAAGTAAAGGGAGGAAGGACAGAGATACACACAAGTCCTGATCCCGTTTGGATTTTTGAGTTTTAGGGCGCCCCAAGCCCGTCCCTGCAGGTGGGTGACCTTGGGCTGACATCGGCATGGCCCTCACATGTCTCGTAGGTGAAGCTTGCCCTGGGTCACCTGCTGGAAGAGCAAGCAGAGTTTACAGCCATCGGAGACGGCGTAACACACGTGGAGCAGCTTCTTGAGGAACACAAAAACTTGGAGGAAAAAGGCCAGGTGTGTTGCCTTTCCAGTCAGACCTGGGTACTTGACGGCTTCAGAACTTGTCAAATAGAGTACTTGCGCATTTGGATGCCCAGGTTTTGTCCCAGGACCTGTCATTTGTTTGGTATTCTGTTCTTGAGCCAGAACTTGCTGGCGTTGAGTGCCCTAGGACTCGGTGAACTTTCCAACCAAAACAATTTGTTGGGTACTTATCATTTTGGTACTTGTCACACTTCCTGGAACCAATTAACTATGGGTGAGATACCAATTAAGCAGTCCTGAGCTACCGCTGTCCTGGGCAGGAAGTTGCTCTGGATGACGACAGGTTGTGTCCAGTTATTGCTGGCGGAGAGCAGCTGACTGCCAAGCCTTCAGTCACCCCGCCCCGAGGTCACCCTGGGTGTTGACAACTCTAAGGAGTAACTTGGAGTGATATCAATAGGACAGAGTTGTCCTGAGCTGCTGGACCCAGTTGAGGGCAGAGGCGCAGGCGTGCTAAGTGCAGAAAGGAACAGAGACTGCGTCCCTCACAAATCGGTCAGCACCAGTCAGCTCAGGGCTGCTCCGTGGGGCCCCGATGCACCAGTGGAGTTGTTGATAAGGAGGGGAAAATTTAAAAGAAGGAAACTACAAAACTAATGGGGAAATTCATCCACATGCATCCTCTTGGTGAACACAGCTGGCAAAAGCTTCCTCCCTGCCCATGCCCCAAGAGCCATAGGCAGCAGACTCGGAGAGGAATACGTGTTTTCCAATTCCCTCACCAGCATTAAACAGTTTCCTAGATCTTCACACTACTTGGTGCTCAGAAGTGATTCTATTTTAAGTTCTTACAGGTTTAGTTTCTTACCAATCGAGGCTGGTGAATCATCTCTTTCCAGAGAAGTACCACTCTGCTTTTCCTCGGTTAGGTCCTTTAAATTGCTTTCTCCTGGGGACCAAGTCTCCTGTGATTAGCACCTCCTTTCCAAGTTACTCTGGAAGCTTGTTTTCCAGATGTTTGTTCTGCAGTGTAAGAGATTGGCCTCTCGAAGTGTGACCCTCTGGCCAACTGCATATATCCCCTGGGGGAAGGTTTATTAAACACCCAGAATCTCAGGCTGTCCCTCGGGATCAGAAACTGCATCTGAACAACAGCAAAGCCCCTGTGTGATTGACGTGCACCTGATGTCAGAGACATGTGCCCCTAAAGGTGACAAAACAAATGCTACATCCAGCTGGAGTGGCCCCTGCACCTGCTCGCATGAAAGAAGGAATCCACCTGCGCACCCCGGCCCTTCCTTAGGAGCCCCATCCCGCCCTGTGAGCGCTCTTCCTGGTATCAGCCGTCACCTGACAGCTAGCCAGTTTTGTTGTGAGTCATCATAAACGTGTAGCACGCAACGGAGAAATTGAATCTCACATATATGATGACTGCCTGTCACAGATTCTCCAGAACAAACAGACTCAATTTTATGTAGCAGCTTCTCTGTCCATAGGTACACAGGTACTATGTATCTATGGTTAAATAAATGTATATATTAGGAAGCTATGCCTCATCAATAAAAATGCCTTGCTATGGAAATGAAGGTGGTTACTGACCTACCAGGAGTCTGCCCATCCATCAAGCAGGTGCTCCTTGTCCTGGGTTCGGTGGATGTGGTGGAGAACCAGTCAAGACCCTGCCCTCGTGGTTTCTGTTCTATGGAAGAGAGAAAGTTAATTAAAAAGCATACGCTTAAATAAATATTGCATAGGTTCTTTGTATATGGGCAACCCAAGTTATAAACAAAGAGCACAATTAAAAGGTAGATAATAGGAGGAAGAAGATAGATCTTTCTCCAAGGAGAAGGGGATCCAGAGATGGAGGGAGGGGAAGGAGGGAAGGGGAAAGGGATGAAAAAGGAACAAAAGTGTGCTAAGTCCATGTGCCAACTCCACACAAGCGATGCAAACATTGTGTACTACAGACACCAACAAAAAAAAAAGTGGAAAAGCAAGAAAACAAATACTGACATCAGACAGTGACAAGCGACACAAAGGAAAGACAGGGTATACTAGAAAGTCACTGGGGTGCTGCTCTAGAAAGGCTGCTGAGAAGGCGACCTCTGACCTTTGACCTCTGAAGTCATGCCAAGCTTTGGAGAGTAGTGTGAAGGCGGAGGAAGCTGCAGGTGCAGAGGCCTTATGGCGGGATGGGGCTGGTGGGTTGGAGGACGTCGCTGGAGTATAGCGAGCCAGGGAGAAATGAGGTGAGAGAGGTGGGCGGGGGCTGAGGGGTCGCGTGAGACCCTGAGGTCTTTGGCAAGCGAGCATTTGGGTTTTTTATTCTCAGTGGAACCGGAAGCCATTGGATGGTGCTCTGGGTTGTGCTCCAAACAGTGGCAATAGATCTGCATGCCTGCATCACATTCTCTTTCTTCCTGTCTTCGCCATCCTTGAAACATGACTTGGCTCCTTGGACTTGTGACCTTTGGTCCATACCTTTAAAATGGCTGCCCAGAGCTTAGGGTGCGACCTACGGTCACAGGACACGGGAATGCTCAGGGCCCAAATTCTTGGACCTGCTGGACTAAGCCACTGCATCTGATCTGTGGGGTCCAGGCCTGTTCCTTGTTCACCTGTTTCTAAAACCTTCTTCCTACAAGATGCAATATATCCAGCTGGGCATGGTGGCATATGCCTGTAATCCTAGCACTTGGGAAGCTGAGGCAGGAGGATCATCATGCATTTGAGGCCAGCCTGGGCTACAAAATGAGTTTAAGGTCAGCCTGAACTGCATTGTGAGACCCTATCTTTAAAAAAAAAGTTTTTCACAGTATTCTGTCAGATTTCTAAGAGGCGTTGTGTTTTTTCAAACACTAGGGGCTTGGCTAGTCTTTCTTTAGTCCTGTAAAGTGTTAAAGGAACAAGGTGCCATCTGGCCAGAATCCACCAGCTGTCTGCTTGAGGTTCTTCCTGTTCTCAGCCCTCAGGTGTCCGCTTACGTCCCAGTGCAGCCACAGACTGGTTTTGGCTGGCCACCAGCTTCCTCTTGCTGGAGTGACATCATCCTCACAGGTAGCCTCCAAGCCGCGAGCCTGTTCTTCATCTCGCTGTGTGCTGAGGGCGGAGCAGTCTTTCGATACTTCTTCCTGGTTCTGAAAAGACAACAGTTTCAACTGCCATCTTCTCCAGAAGCAGAATTTGCTGGAGGGTTCTTCTGGCTGTGAGGCATGCTGGGGCCTGGCAGTGAGCCTGGAGGAGCTAGACCAGGACGGGGGAGGGAGAAGCAACCTGATTCCAGCCGTACTTCTCCCTCCAAGGCTACTGTGTTCAATGAGATGCGGAATCCAGGATGTTAACATCCCGAGGAGGATTCCTCCGGCTGGAGGACCATGCCCTTCCGGCCTGGGTGTAAAATTTTCAAACACACGGGGAAGCAGCTCGCCTAGTACAAGGACCACCCATGTGGTCACCGCTCTGCTTCTAAGTCTTTGCCTTTCTCGTTTCATCCGGCCTTCCTCTCACACCTACATTCCTTCCTGTGCCATCCCCTGGGGGTTCTGGGGTGCAGCAACGTCACCCTCTTACTTACTACTTTTTTCCACGTAGATACTTTCATCTTTCAGCTGGCTCAGCGGGAGAGGAAAGGAGAGAATCAGCTATTTTTACCCTAAAGATTTCAGATTTACACATTACTTGACTATCTAATCAGCTGTAATTTTCAGCATCTGAGAAATGCCCTACACTCAAAGAACCAGATTTTAGCCCTTTCTTTATTATTATTTCTTTAGAGGTTTAGTTGACTGTTTATCTTGGGCAGGAGCTGTGTAAACTAAAAGACAAGCTGCAGTTTGGATGTTTATCGTAAAAACTTGTAGGCACCAAAAGAACTTTAGTCATGGCTGTGTGGCCATCATTCACAGTGTATGCAGGGAGCACAGGTGGATGGGGGGGCTGACAAGAACATAGGTTTGAGAGTCACTCAAAGTTGGACTCCAATCTCACCTCTGACAACTACCTGCTGTGTCAGCCCAGTCAAATTTCTCAGCCTTTCTGAATCCAGCGCCCTCATCCTTAAGGCAGATGATAATGTACACCTCAATGCCCTCCTTTTCTGTAGGTATGTTCTGTATTTCTTTCTCTTGTCTGATTGCTCTGGCTAATGTTTCAAGGACTACACTGAACAGGAGCAGTGATAGTGGACATCCTTGTCTTGTTCCTGATTTCAGAGGAAAAGCTTTCAGGTTTTGCCCCATTTAATATGATGTTGGCAGTAGATTTGTCCTGGATGCACTTCGAGATGATGTTAAATGAAATAAATCAGACACACCAAGTTTGAATATTCCATAGCGTTTTTTTAAGTGAGAAACCCAAAATATAAATAAGAAGCAAAATAAAAGATAGATAACAGGAAGTAGGGAGGTTATTTTCAAATTATTAGGGGAACAAGAGGGGGAGGAAAGAGCAAAGGGAAAAGGAATACAAAAAAAAAGAGTGAGAATTGAAGAAAAAAATGAAAATAGGAGTTTTGCAAATGGGAAAGGAACTTAGAGTTGGAGGGAACAGGAAGGGATGGGAAAAGAAGGGGACAAAAAATTAAGATGTGCTATGCACAGGTACAAAGTCCTCACAATAAATATAATCATTATGCTTGCAAGCATGTACTAATACAAAAATATTTAAGGGCTTATACCTCGCAGTCCCTGCAAAGGTTAAATTAGTTAGATTTGTAAGGATTCAGTGAGAGCCTGGCGTGTAGTAGTGAGTGCTCAGTACTTATCATCTATTCATTTCCGTAAGAGTGATCTCCCGGCCATCCAGAGGCTGACTCAGGGTAGATCCTAAGTGATCCCTTGCAGATCTTCCCCTCGGACCCACCAGGACCTGCTCTGTCTGTCTCCTGACATCTTACATGTTCCAAGGTCAGTTCTGAAGGGTGCGCTACCACTTGCCAAGTGAAGAGTGGGCTGTGATAGCATTAGGGCCCTATGAAAGCATCCTTGGTGAGCCTCCCTGGAGCTAGAAAACTGTGCTATTATTAATACATTAGGCAGCTGGACTTACGGAAAAAAAAAAGTTAGCAGACACTTCCTTGCCAAGTTGTGACGTTTCTATATTTAATTAAAGTCAGACCAGTCTAAGCAAGCAAAAGAGGACTCTAAACTGGGCCAAAACAAACGTAGCTGTTTCTCTCTGTGTCTGTGGATCAGAAACCGGAGTCCGGCTGTTTACACGGGAAACCTGGCTCTTCTCTTTGCTGCCTGAATCAGCTTGGGCCATTGTACCTCTGTTTCTCTTTTGTAAAACAGTGCCTGCATGTAAGGGTTTGTGGTGGGGATTAAAATAATCAGTGTAAATATCGACTGTGACTATGACTGTGGCCACAGAGTCAGGGTAGATTCCGTGCTACAGAGCATTTCCTAGGTTCCACCTGCAGAGGCTGAACAGTTCTAGGAAGAATCTGCCATCACTTTTCATCCTGCAAGTATTTATCAATCTCCTACCAAGCCGACCCCTGCTCTGAGTGCTGAACAAACATTTATAAATCACTGCCAGATGATTACTGTTTTAACTTTCCCTACTCCTAAGAGTCTCAGGGTGGTGGCAGGGCCACTGGGCCTTTGCTGCTCAGGACAAGAGCACTGAGCAGTCACCTCTGAGTCCTTTCATGTCGTTTTGTCCCCATATCATTATTTCTTTTTATTTTGCACAACAATCATTCATAAGCCCCTAACACACGCCACATCCTATTTTAAGTTGTGTTCAGAGTTGGTTCTTGTCCACGCAGGTGGGTGGCAGAGTAGTCAATGGCTGAGGGATGACAACACAGTGAGATGTGTGCTCTGATGAAGAGAAGCAGGATTACGGGGCCATGGAAGTGGGACATCGAAATATAATGGTGCCCTCTGAGACCGTTTCCTGGAGAAGGCAAACTGAAAAATGATTTAGAGGCAGCTGGCTCCAGAGAAGTACAGGGGCAGTAGGGGGCTGAGGAAGAAGGAGAGGGGAAAAATGGAGATTTCCAGGCAGAGACGGCAGGTAGAGAAGGCTTAGACGCCAAAAGCTGCCCAGATGTTGCAAGAATGACATGTGAGTCCTAAGTAGGATTGCAGCAGAGGGTGGGGTGCTGGGAAGGGGCGGGGAGGAAGCAGTGGGAGGCCTTCCGAGATGCATAATAGAAGGCCCTGGTGCAAGTCGCATCACAATCCCTGACTAGAAGATGCATCACAATCCCTAATAAGAAGTTGTACCACAAAACTACAGTGATTCAGAACAAACAGCATGCTATTAGCAAAAAATAGATCCAAGGATCAATGGAACAAAAAAGAATATGCAGAAACAACCCCAGGCTACCTTCTCTTTGACAAGGGGGCCAAACACCTGCCTTGAAAGAAAGCTAGCCTCTTTCATAAATGGCGGTGGGAAAACAGGCTTTCCACATGCTGAAGATTGAACCTAGACCCGTGTCTCTCACCAGGCACTGAATTAAAATTGAAATGGATCAAAGAGCTAAATATTAAAACAGAAACCTTTACTCTACTAGCAGATAGAATACGTAAAACTCCTGAAGACATGGATGTAGGAAAGACTTTATTAATAAAGCACCAATTACACAGGAGATAGTACAAAAATCAATAAATGGGATCACATCAAATTAAAAAGCGTTTGCACAGCAAAAGAAACCACCAACAGAGTGAAGAGACATTCCACAGAATGGAAAAAAATTTTGCCAGTTACTCCTCAGACAGGACTAATATCAAGAATAGAAGGACTTTAAAAATCAGACCCCCCAAATTTAAAGACCCAATCCAAAAATGGGCATCTGAAATGAGCAGACACTTCTCAGATGAAGAAGTACACATACCAAATAAATGTGTGACATCACTGGTCATTCAAGAAATGTGAATCAAAATAACACTGAGATTTTATCTCATTCCACAGAGAATGACTATCATCAAGAAATCCACCAATGCCGGGCGTGGTGGCGCACGCCTCTAATCCCAGCACT
Organism: Dasyprocta punctata; assembly: GCA_004363535.1. Taxonomy (NCBI): domain Eukaryota; kingdom Metazoa; phylum Chordata; class Mammalia; order Rodentia; family Dasyproctidae; genus Dasyprocta; species Dasyprocta punctata. The sequence continues at coordinate 984 of RJWM01022490.1, read as the reverse complement.
CGGGAGGCTGAGGTAGGTGGAGCGTTGTGAGTTCAAGGCCAGCCTGAGCTACATATTGCGACCCTGCCTCGAAAACTAGGGCTGGGAATTGGACTCAGTGGCTTAAGCGCCTGTCTGGCAGGTGTGAGGCTGCGAGTTTGATCCCCGGTGCCACAAAAAAAAAAAAAAAAGAAAAAAAAGAAATCCACCAATAACAAATGCTGGTGAGGCTATGGGGCAAAAGGAACCCTTCTCCATTATTGCTGGGAGTGTAAATGATACAACCACAATGAAAGTCAATATGGAAAGTCCTCAAAAAACTAAAGCTAGAGGTGCCATTTGACCCAGATATTCCCCTTCTAGGTATCTTCCCAAAAGAGTTAAGAACATCATACCACAGAAGCCAATTTGTCCTTCCTATGAGCCAGCAGCAGCCATGGAGGAGAAACAAGAAGCCGATTTGCCCTTCCTGTGAGCCAGCTGGTGTGCAGGCTGGGAGACAAGAACACCCCCCAGTCCCAGAAGCAGCCAGCTGATTCAGAGGAACACAGGCTGAGTTGGTAGCAACTGAGGTACAAAAACAACTTAATGCTTGTCTTGTTTGATTGACTTTGCAGGTCTAAAACTGGTAGTCTAAGCTCTATTTAAAAGATAACAATATGCAATATAGCAACTATGGGGAATTTCCTTCTGTCTTGTTTTTGAATCCAAAATGGTTCTCACTGTTTTGTTCCATTTTATTGTTTTGTTTTAGTCAATGTTCTGTTTTGATTGATTTTATTCTGTTCTGTTTTGTTTGATTTTATGATGTCTGATGGTATGGGCAGCAATTTTGAAGATAACAAGAAGCATTATGGTAGCCATTGTTGATTTCCTATAATCCTGTTTTGAAAACCTATGTCACTTTCACTGTTTTGTTTTGATTGGCTTTAGTCTGTTTCATTTTGTTTGGTTTTATTCTCTTTAAAATTTAAAAAAAATCACACTACAGTGATGCATACATAC
>RJWM01022489.1:0-33744 GCA_004363535.1 Dasyprocta punctata | reverse complement strand
TTTTTTTTTTTTTTTTTTTTTTTTTTTTTTTTTTTTTTTTTTTTTTTTTTTTTTTTTTTTTTTTTTTTTTTTTTTTTTTTTTTTTGCGGCACCGGGGATTGAACTCACAACCTCGCACCTGCCAGGGCAGGCGCTTGAGGCACTGAGCCAAACTCCCGGCCCTGGTTTTTCGAGGCAGGGTCGCACTATGTAGCTCAGGTCGGCCTTGCGCTCGCGTTGTAGCCCTACAATTTTAAAATTAATTCATATATTTATTTTAGTTTTTATTAAGTTTTTTGGTGCAATTTAGGTACACAAAATGGTCATATACATCATAGGGAATTAGTACATGCGCATGATGTATCCTGTTTCCTCTTTTTTGTTCTTTCAATCCCTTTCCATCCCTTAAACAACTCTTCCTCTCATTTACAAAGCTTTGTTTCCATTTTATCCTTTTCTTACAGTTTTTCCTCCTTCTTTCCTTTCCCTCTCCCCCCTCCCTAGTTCTCCTTTCTTTTGAACTATTTCTTCCTATCTCACTCTATATATTATACACTTTGGTACTTATTTACACTTTCAGTTTCTTACATCAAAGAAGCAATGAGATATTCACTCGTGTGTGTCTGATTTGTTTCACTTAAGAACATGTTCTCAAGATGCATCCATTTACTTAGGAATGTTTCAAGTTTATCCTTCTCTATGATTATTGCTCCATTGTATTAAAAAAGCACATATCTTTTTAATGCATTCATTGATTGATGGGCAGTTGGACTATTTCTAAGATTTAGCTATTACAAACTGTACTACTATAAACATGGGTGCACATATATCACCATGGTATGATGTTTTTAATTCTTCCAGGAAGATATTCAGCAGGGGATCGCTAGATCAAATGGGACCTCTGCTATTAGTTTTTAAAAGATTTTCCACACTGATTTCCACAGTGGTTGCGCCAGTCTACACTTCCACCAACAGTGAAGAAGAGTTCTTCTATCCCCCACAGCCCCACCAGCATTTGTTATTTGTTGATTTCTCAATAACTGACATTCTTTCTGGAGTGAGGTGGAATATTAGCATTGTGTTGGGAAACCAGAAAATGGAAAGACAATCCTTGCTTTTAGGTAGGAATAACCAACATAGTGAAAATGGTCATACTCTCAAAATTGCTATACAGATGTAACACAATCCAAATCAAAATACCATTATCATACATCACAGAACTAGAGAAAACATTCCTAAAATTTATTTGGAAGTAGAAGAGATCCAAGATAGCAAAAATAATTCTAGTCAATAAAGGCAAAAACAACATGGTACTAGCAAAAAAAAAAAAAAACCAGACCTGAGGATCAGTGGAACAGAAACAACTCCAACACAGTCGGTCACCTTAACTTCTACAAAGCGGCCAAGCATACTCACTTGAAGAAGAAAACCTCTTTAATAAATGATGCTGGACAAACTGGCTTTCCACTTGCCAAAGGCTAAACTAGACCCAAGTTTCTTGCCATGCACTAAATGAAAATCCTTGATATTTTTGTAGTACAAATACACAAATGACAAGTAAGCTGATGAAAGAGTTCTGCATCATAGATCTATATATACAGGAGTGAAAATTAATGAAAATCAGATACCAAAACACACTTATGAGAACGGCCAAACATTACACAGCTTTGTAACACCAAGTTCTGGAGAAGATAAGGGACAAGAAAAGAGTTCCTTCACTCACGATGGGGACAAAACATGGTGCAGCTACTGGAAAACAGTTCTTACAAAAATAAGGACATGGTGTGGGGTGAAACAATGGCACTCGGTGTATTTGTTTAGTGGAGTTGGAGCTCCACACAGTATGTCCACACAAGGGGCTGTGCATAGTTAATTCTACAGTTCATTCATGGCTACTGAAACATGGAAGTAAACGTGGTATCCTTTGGAAAAGAATGGTTAAACAATCAGAACTTCAGCCAGGCAATGGAATACTAGGCAGTGTTAAACATGAAAGACATGAAGGAAGCTTAAATTCATTTTACTAAAGAAAGGAAGCCTACTTGAAAAGCCTGTATCTTATATGACTGCAAAAATACGATTTATTGAAAAGGCAAACTTTGCAGAAAATATCAATTAGTCATTTCCAAGTATTTTAAACACGGATATGTGAACAAGTGCAACACAGAGGACTCTTATGGGCAGAAAAATAACCTGAATGATGCAAATATTCTAAAAAACCGTAAGATTCATACATTCTCCTCTATGCTGAAATGGGTTAATATTTAAATTGTTCAATGGGGGATTATTATTTTCTTAAAAATAATGGAAGTATAACTTGATTTGGTGATTGTAGAATATTGTTCAATTTAAAGGTAAAGATCACCCTTTAATAGATGTAGATAATACAGTTAAATTATTAAAAGAGCAAATATTTTCTATTCACTAGAGGATATGTATCAAATCACCTTATAAATTTTACTTTATAATTCCCTGAAAATATGAAATTTAAATGATTTTTTTGAATAATTTGTTCAAAGGGCTATCATTTTAAAATGTGTGATGCTATATTTTTCTTTATGTTGACCAAGGACCAGTTCAACAAGAAATAACACAGTAAAGCATAACTATATAAAGCCAGGAATACTTCTATAAAAGACAATTACCATGAGAAGCAACAGACCTCAAAATCAAATAATTACTACTACTAAGACCAAGATTAATTTTCTTTCCTCGACATATCCTTCTAATCTTGCACAATAAAATTGCATTCTTAAAAACAAGAGCACTAGGTTGCCCCCATTTTCACTTTTCTCTTAATTTTCAGTCTTTGCATCTAAATAATCTGTAAAAGAATAAAGCCATACTTCAGTTATATTGTGTTTAATCTCTCAGCACTCAGACATTTCTCCAATGACATTATTCAGAGGCAAGAAAAAAATGCAACCTCAACTACTAAATCTCATCTTGCTCCTTAAAAATAATCACATTTTTAAAGGTGAAAGAGGTCGTAGATGAAACTAGCTACTGATTTTGTGCTGTAAGTTCCTTGTTTTATTTGAATTTGATATTACATAGAAAAGCAAACAACCATATCAAATATAATTACTACATTTGTGAAAGTCAGATATATTAGGACATAGGAAAACTACAAAGTCGTTACTCATCAAAAAATGGCAATAACTCAAAGCCTTTACTAAATGTCTATTTTTGCTAAACATTATCAGCCAGCGCACTATTAGTAATTTCTCAATGAGCATAAAATAGTAGTATATAAGCAGTATATTTTATCATATATGAAAAAGTCATTGAGAAACTCAATATTCTATATAATTCATAAGCACTGACAAAAATTGCAAAAAAATAGGACTTGGTAACAAATAATTCTTTTTAAAAATTATAATTTTTAATGAAATAATTTTAATCAAGTTAATTCAAGTATGCCTCATTTTCCTGATTGAAAATGAATATACTTATCCACTCTCTGGCATGCTATGGCTTTTATTCATATGCTCATTTATATTTTTGTCCTTCATAAGATATTAAAGTTCTAAAGAAATTATAAAGATTCTACAGTAAAATACAATGAAATTTATGAAATTGTGACCAGTTTTTTCAAAGGAAACCCCTTTTGGAAGCTCAGGGTAATTTTTTTTTAAAAGTGGATGCAAGTATATTTGACAGTCTATTCTATAATAAGTACTAAGCTAAGTTGAATAAGTCATAATACAATTGTAAATATGTTTAATCATCAGATATCTTTTTATTTAAACTCAGTATTTCTTACTGAATCATTTGAAAAGCATGTAATATAAGCATTAAGATATTTTAGAAATTAGAGACAAATTTGAAATGTGGCCTCTCAAATTATTATATATGATTTAATGAGATCTAAACTCAAAAGCATAACCATGAATATTTTAGATATTTTGAAAAAAACATCTTTTAGAGACAGGGTCTCATTATGCAGTTCAAGCTGGCCTTCAACTCACTTTGTAGCCCAAGTTGGCCTCAAAATCACAGCCTCCCAAGTGCTGGAATTACAGACATGTGCCACTATGCCCAGCTTAAAAATGTTATTTTTTCAGTATTTAGTGATGTAAAAAAGAGTTATTGTGGGTAATACAAATTTAGTTGCACATTAAGTTGTAATTCTGATTAAAAAAAAATTATCCTAGAAAAACATTTGGCGTTAGCCTATTCAAATATCTAATTTTTCTTCCAAATATTAACTAAAACAAAACAGGATTGAAATCTAGCTCCTCCCTGCACACACACCTGTGTGCTTTTTTCAGTGATAAGGAGAACAGTAAAAGACCAAACGCTTTTCAGATTGGAAGAAGGCAGGAGGATTTCACCAAAGACATTCTAGAAAGTTTGGCAAAACTTCTTTCTAGCAAAACGATTATTTAATTAAAACTAGAAAAATAGTAATGCTAAGTTTCTGGAAATTGTCCTGAGGCCATACAGAAAAGAAAGAAACAATTATTTGAGAATAGCTGTCACAACTTAGTAATTCTATGGCATTTGAAATAAATCCATGCCATTATCAGACTGCTGCAGTCTAGGCATTTGAAGATCTGCCCCAGCAAAAATAGGGGCTCTCTCCACCCCTGCTCCAGACCGAAGCTATGATTTTATCACAGGAGCAGTTAACTGTTGGTGTTTCTCTTTTCCCTCAACTTTTCCAAGTGCTATGTTCTTCTTAGGCATATCTGACAGAAAAATTGTTCTATCACCAGTCATTTGTCTGGACAACAGATCAACCCCAAGGGTGGCAGATAGAGAATATTAGGGCCTTGAATGATCTTGGGCCATCCCATTCCACACCAGAGGTTCCAGGTACAAAAGGGCCAGACTTAAGGTCACGTGCCCCCTCGCCCCCTGGGGTGGGGACACAGAGCTACTGCTTACGGAAACAGTAGGCTGTGACTTGGAAAACACTCAAATTTAGGTGAGTGTACTAGCTGACTTTGGAAAAGCAAATAGAGAACTCCATAATCGGGATGCTGTCTAAAACAAGATCTTAAAACAGAATGATTTAGAGAAGGCTAGAAGCACTAGGGTAGAAATGAAATGCAGGAAAACCACAGGTTTAAAGGAGAGAGCTGAGGAAGGAGAGAGATAAACTGAGTTCCTATAGGCAAACAGGTAGCCCTGGGACTGTGGGGAGTTATATAAATATTCCCACACACCTACTCAAGAGTAGTCAGGAAAGGATTTCTGGGCAGTTCTGAGAACATTTCTCAGATCACAAATAGACCAATAACACAGAGGACAAACTTCATTGGTACAAAATAACTAAAACAAGTTCCACTCAAACACTGATTTAAATCACCCAATCTAGGGGCAAATCCCAGGAACTGAGTCAAAAATATAAAATCCAACAACACTCGTGGACTGGAAAATTGTAAAAATGACCACAGTTAGAACGTTGCATATTCATTCAATTTAACTGTATTCAATAATCTTAGGAAAAATATGGAGAAAACCTAGGAAATATACAGGGATACTAAGACAGCAATAAGATAAAGCAAACTGTGTGGGACATTATTGAGATCTGTGCATCTGCCCAGAAGTGACCTTGAAATTGGGTTTGCTTTTGTCCTTAGGTTCAGAATCCATGGGTCCAGAACCGATAGATGTTTCTAGTGCTGTACATGATTCTCACATTTACAAACATTTTATACTTTAATGCAATGTAGAACACCACAGTGTAAATCAACTTCTTCAACCACTCTAACACAGACAAGAATACTCTCTTCCTAAGATGAAGGGAAGCAGGTGAGCTATCTGGAAGCGTAGGAAACATAGATTCTATGTCTTCAATGTGGCAATTTTGAAGAATAATTTGACTTCGAGTAGGTTTTACGTTGGTTTTTATACTAAGAATTTATGAAGATTATTTTACCTTATCTATGTGATAGTAAAGAGAAAGTACAAATAAGTAGCCCAAGGTTATATATCTGATAAACAATAAAACACAGTTTTAATAGTGTAGTCCAATATCAGTCAGAATGAAATGCAAATCAAAACCACAATGTATTGCCTCTTCAAAACTACTAGAAAGGTAATAAAAAATAATCAACAGGATGAATAAAAACATAACCCAGATATTGCAAATAACACAAGTTTGTGAAGATGTAGAAAAACTGAAAATCTTTTAAATTGTTTGGGGGAATATAAAATAATGCAGTTGTTTCGAGAAAAGTTGACCATTTCTCAGTAACTTAAACACATAGTAATCATAGGATGCAGCAATTAAACTCCTAAACATATATTCTTCCAAAATATATATTCACCCCAAAACTTGTACAAAGGTGGTTAGGATTTATCATTCATATTGGTCAAAAATGACAACAATAAAAGTGCTCATCAATTCGTAAATAGCTAAATGAAACATGAATAAATTTGCTACATCCACACAAGGGGAAATTAGTTAGCAATCATTATACAATGACTACACGGTTGGAAAAATCACTTGCATCCATAAATACTTATAATTATTAAGTATTCATCAAAAATAAAATAAGCAAAATGCAAGTAGTAGTAGTAGTAGTAGTAGGTGCTACAACATAAATTAAACATGAAAACTTCTGGTAAGGCTATGTTTAACTTTCTTGATGAACTGCCAATCCACGGTGTTGGATATCTTTCAGTGGGCACAAATATGTTCAAAATTGGATCAGAGTTGTGATTTCACAACTCCATGAACGTAACAGGATCCATTGACTGATGCATTTAAAATGTGTGAATTGTACAGCATATGGATTACATATCAATTAAAACAGTTGAAAGGAAACTTGATCACATAGTACTGCCAAAGTCTGACAACAGCTAACGCTGAGCCTCAGATAGAGGGAACTAGAATTGAATTTCTAGACAGGTGTCGTTGGAGCGGGAACCTTCTGCACTCATGTCCTCATCCCTTGAAACAGCCTCTGAGCCAAAAGTCAAGCAAAGCTGTGTTTCTTCTGAGTGATCCAGCCCCATGGTGCCAATGGCTGAGTCTGTGACTGACACTAACTGGGGCGAGTCCCTCAGTTGTACATGAGCAGTGTGTGTGTGTACATGTGTGCAAATTTCAACTGGTAAGTTCATGTCTAAACAGGGCTAGGAAAGATCATTGTAAAGACACGTTCCATATAATCCGTATGTAAAGAAAGCACAAAGGTATGGGACACCAGATAGCCATCCAGAGAGAGGAGAGGAGAAACCAAGCACAGGGTCAATCAGGGAGCAGGACAGAGAGAGCAAGAATGTAAGAGTGAGTCTTCAGGTCACCAGTGACTTCCTACTCTAGCTGCTATTCCTGTGGTCCTGAGCCTGCTTTGTCTCTTGAGAAGCTTTGCACATCTCCATCAAATTAGACACAGCTTTGGATAGCACTGGTTCTTACAAGCACAGGAACTCTAACTAAACCAAAGCTGACAGCAAGAGGCAAACTAGCTGGTCGCCGAATGAAGATGTGACTGCGGAGAAACATGGGATGAAAGCAGTGTGGAAGTTTGAAAAAAATTCAAGTTGATACTGAAAAGAGAGGCAGTGAGGCCATTCAAGCCTGCAAAGGTTTGCAAACCTGCGTCCTGCAACAAGAGACCCTTGAGGACATGGTACGAAAACATTAAAAATATAAAATGTATTAGCATTAATAGCCTTAGACAAATTACAGAAAAGTTAAACTCAGATGCAAGATGTAGCCACAGAAGAAAAAAGAGGGCCAGCATTTCATTGGATTTGAGGAAACTTTTATGGCAATAATCATAGTTCTATAAGAGGAAAATAATATCCCTCCAAAATAGAGTAGTATGGAAACCCAAAGAAGTACAGTATTGAGATTCATACATCACATAGTATCAGGGATACTGAGATAAAATAAAACACATCTTCGGTATTTTCTAAATGATGGGAGCTTCAAAAATATAAACTACTTCTTCTGTTACTGAAAAGTAGCACAATCCTTCTCCATGAATAGGTTTTGGAAATCTATATGACCAGCAGAGAAGATTTTGTGTAGAAATGTAAGAACAAGAAAATGTTCTCAAAACATACACAGACACAGATAAAATTGTTTTGAATTAGGAGTATGATATTACGATATTTAATCATGAGGAATACTTTTTTCTATGTTCATGTGTCAAGAGAACTGTAGACATATTTCAGGGTATTAAATAAATCTTTGCACTGACTGATTTTTATAAAAAATGCATTAAGTATATTTGGGTACTTAAACCCTTAATATTTTGGATAAGAGTAGAAATATATTTGTCCTTAAGGTTTGAGAGATTATAGTCCTTGGACTCCTGTCTTCCTGAGTGTAGATCCTGTAACCTGATTTTAAATTTACACAAAGGTCTTCTTTTTGCTGCATGACATCAGACAGATGTGGAGAAATATTACATAATAACTTAAAAGATTATTTAAATGATGAAAACTATGGACTTTAAATGGGCATTTGCAGATTCTATGCAATATCAATGAAAGGTTCTAGAACAATGACAGATGAAAAGAGACAAGCGCTTTTGTCACAATGTAATTCCTCAAGAGACATTGTCATTAGGCAGATAATTACCAACAATGTGTGTTTCACTTTTCACGCAGTATGAAAAAGTAGTGCTTGCTGGAGTAATATCTTACACAATAAATGATATAATAAGTAGCTATGGTGATAATAGATGAAAAAAATTGTTTTGATGTTTAACACCATGAATAGACTCTGGAGACTAGAGAACTTTGATCTCTCCTGAATTCTGTTGTGCAAAAAGAACAGTGTTAATAATAGACATTTATAATATGACATGCTCAGCTTTTTAGCACATTTAGTCTAGTGTGATGACAGTTTGTAATCAACTTCAAATGCTATAGAGATTTTCAACATATGAGAACAATTTGCAGTTAAGTTAATAATTCAAACTCCAAATAACATGTGCTGACACATTTCATCATGTTAATTTGTACACAGTATATATATATATATATATATATATATATATATATACTTATAGCTATCTCCTTCTACATTTATTTATACATATGTATTTATCCATATGTAGTATGCATTTTTAAAGCCTGATATTTCATACTATAAATGAGTTGTAGTCTAAACTGACATTTAAATTCATTGGCTTCATGAACATTGAAATTATAAATAAAATTTTCATGACATGTGTATGGAACTTTAATTACAGTTTGGTTTTAAGATTTAATTATATTCTCAGTATCTTAGTTCAAAAATGTTGAAGAACCAGGATTCTAAACTCCGCTTAACATGCACATGTTGAGTAATAGTGTCATTTGAGAAAACAGATTTCAAAATTTATCAAGGTTGTAAAAAACAGAGAGCAAGAGAAAGAGATATCGTGTGTGTTTTCTGCTCAAATCCCATGTGTTCCAAATGCTGAATCTATGAATGCAATTTATCACTGATGCTTTGACATTGGTATACTGATGATGACCTTTAAAAGTATTTTGCTTAACTATACTCATCATGTTAGAGAAAAAAATGCTTATCAGATTATAATGTCTTTGTGCCCTGAGAAGAGATAACCATAAATCATCTGTAGTACAATAAACATTTGTCAGCCGGGCGTGGTGGCGCACGCCTTTAATCCCAGCACTCGGGAGGCTGAGGTAGGCGGAGCGTTGTGAGTTCGAGGCCGGCTTGGGCTACAACGCGAGCGCAAGGCCAGCCTGAGCTACACAGTGCGACCCTGCCTCGAAAAACCAGGGCCGGGAGTTTGGCTCAGCGGCTTACGCGCCTGTCAGGCAGGCGCGAGGTTGTGAGGTCTATCTCCGGTGCCGCAAAAAAAAAAATAAATAAATAAAATAAAATAAACATTTGTCACTAAACTTTCCATTTCAATTAATAATGAAGAGATAATTCTGATCAGTTGAACACATAATAACTTTATCACTGGAGTTCATGAAAATCTTTTGCAATGTGCCCCTTTTAAAGAAATACAGGTTTTCATTTAACCAATTCATTGAATGTTTATTTTATAAATATCATTTTAAATCTCTAGATACATTTATTTAAAATAATTTTGGTTCTTACCTTGTGAAAGTAAAATTAACATCTCAATGAAAACAATAGGTATGTAGTAGTTACAAAGTATGTAATTAGTAATATGCAATTAGGGATTCTCATAAGATCTTTGAAAAAAATACGAGGTGCTGTAGGCATGTGTAATAAGAGGATTAGAACTATTCTGTAGACAGGTTTTACAATTTTGTCTCCATTAATAAAGAAGAACAAAAGGGCCCATTCTTGTTCTCCTTCGGGGATCCTTGCTGTCGCCCAGTCCCCCAGAGGGCAGATCAATTGTCTCCTGGTCGTGGTCAGTGCTGCCCGGACCCAGCGGGGTAGGTCCTGGAAGGGCCCATTCTCATTCTCCTCCGGGTGTCCGCGCGGTCGCCCAGGGCCCCAGAGGGCCCAGGCCGCACCAGCGCACGGGCTTGGAATCAAGGACGAAAACCCACCTCCCCACCTCGCACCCAGTAAGCAACCTGCTGGTTTGGAGGTCTGGCTAAATTGATAGCAACTAAGGAACATTAAGCAACTAAATGCTAGTATTGTTTCATAGATTTTGCAGGCCTCTGGTCAGCAATGTTAGCATCTCTTTGGAAGACGACAGTAGGCAATGTAGCAAACATGGGGGATTCTCTTCTGTCTTGTCTCACTGTTTTGCTTTACCCTGATCATTTTTTTCTTTATTTTATATTCTGTTTTTATTGGTTTTATTCTGTTCTCGTTTTGGTTCAATTCTACTATACCTGTTGGAATGGTCAGCTAGTCTGAAGATAACAAGATATACTATAGTAGCTATTGTATTCACATTACTTTTCTTCGAAGCTCTGTACCAGGTCTATTGCTTTGGTTTGTTCTGTTATGTTCTGTTGGATTTTACTATCTTTAAAATAAAAATAAAGAAAGAAAGAAAGAAGAACAACTAACAAAATTTACAAAAACAACTGACATTATCAAAAATTCTATGATACTGAACCTACTTTCACTTCGTGCCACTTTTCTACATTTCATCATTGTTTTAAAGCTCCACTGGCTATATTTATTTGTCAAATTTTTTTCTTCAACCTCCTGAATACTGAGAGTATGGTTTCCTTGTATGAAAGTTTTGAGGTCAGCTCAGACAGCTGACTTTTAAACATGGAACACGTACGAATGGAGAGCAAAGGTAGGAAGAAGAAGCTCAGTGACTCAGTATCCTTATTTATAAGCCACGTTTCAATACATATCTCAACTTTCGCTTAGAAAAGAAAAGCAAAAATTAAAGAAAAAGAAAAAAAATGAAATTCCCAAAGGAGACAGTATTGTGGGAGAAAAGAATCACGTTCAGTTTTGTAAAGTTTTAGGGAGAAGGACTTCATGATTATAGTTGAGAGCACGTGTAGTCAGCTGTGGACAGATGCATGAAACCCAGTAGAGCAGTAATTGCTGGGATACAGACACGGGGCTTTTGGTTATATAAGAAATTAAGCAACAGAACTGACGCTGTGTGTACTAAGCTCATGGTTCCATGACCCAAAGAAAGTCGAGATTCTTTATTGGAAATAAGGAGTGTGGGAACCGCTCCCTGATCTACAGCTAATTACAAATTAACGAAGCACAGGGATCCCTTCGTTGTTTAGTGGTCGCCTGTCGGAGGCAGCTCTGTGGTCATTAAAATGACCAGTTGGAACTCAGACTTTTAACTCAGTTCTTCAACTTGTATGATCTTAGAAGGAACTGGTAGCTGTTCATTATAACTTCTCCACAATTCAGAGACTTAGTAGAGAGTGGCTGTGGATCCCTTCCATGCCGGTGGAGGAAGTTCCATGCACTTGGGTTCCTCACAACTCAGGAATTAAGTAAAGAGCAGCGGAAACTCCCATTAGGAGGAGACAGCAACATTCCATGCTCTCTGGCGAAGTTCGTCCAAAGTCCGGGCTCACTGTCTAGTTTATTCTTACCACTGTGGATGGTCCCCCGGCTATCTCAGACACTTTCCCCAGCTCTCTGCTTTGCTCAAAACCTAACTAAAGAAACTCTTTTCTACAGCAGCATGACGAAATCATAATGAAATCATCTGAAGAAGATGGGGCCAGTGGACTGAGCCCAAAGTCCAATATGTGAAAGGTACCCTCAAAGGGTTAAAGGAAACTGCCAACAAGAGATTGAGGTTTTAGATATGTCCTGAAGCCTGTGTAAGGTAGGGAGACAGAAAGAGTTGGGCCATAACGTATCAGATTTAGAGAGATACAATCTTGAAAGTTCCGCATTAGATGGGACAAGGGTCCTGATGAAAGTCGCTAGAGGAGAGTAGGTGGTGATGGGCAGAGTCACATGTTTTTGATATTAAGATATATGCACGTGTACACAGGGGAGACTGGCAAAGTCTTTCAACAGCTGGTGCCACACGAGGCCAAACGGGGTGTCACAGATGCGCTGCTGGGCGGACATCTGTGCCTGGCTGCTGGACTGGAGCCAGGCTTGAGGGCAGTGGAGAGCAGAGCTCCTCACTAAGACACATAGAGTTATTGGAATATTGTAACATTGTAACAGTTAAATATATGGTACAGCTGTGTAAAAGAAGATTTCAACACTTCAGAAATAAGTAAAATTGTATCAGCAGATGCGCGTAAAATCTCTAGTAAGGCAACACTATTTGAATTATAATCATCATTAAAAACAATTCTTCTAAAAGGAAACTAATTTTTGCCTGTGACACTTCAAACTATGTTAGCAGACCCTGCCCTGTCAAGATATTTTTAAAGAATCTCTTTCTTGTCCAGTCTCTGTTGCAATCCTATATACACAATTCAAGTTTTCAAACAGAAGATTGTTTTATTATTTTTCTGACTTTTGTTTACCAACTTGCACATTTTCACATGTTTCAGTGAGTTTGGCACTACACTTGCTTACAACTTTTGCAAAAGTGCGTATCATTTTGTGTAAATTCAACTGTAAGATAATTCTTTGATTCCAATAATTTTATTCCTTAATTCCAATGAACTTTTCTTCCATTTGTCTAAAATGATCCACATCTATCTTGTGCATTTTTGAAATAACAACTCAGATACAATTCTTGCCACATCGTATTTCAGAATGAATCCATATATCCAAAATGGTGGAGGGTCTGTGATTTTTTTTAGAGTACTTCTAAATTGAACAGTGAGCTTTCTTCCATTTCAAAGATTCTGGCAGAGCACACAGGAGGACTAGGCAGCGATAAAAGAATCAGTTATTCCCCAAACCGCAGGCAGCAGGACCTCCACATTCCCAAGGGTGTACTGCTCCCCAGGTCCACGGGGTGGGAAAACGCCAAAGCCGGCTGAGTGTACCTCAGGCCAGAGGCACAAATAAGGAAGCAGTGTTCAGAATCCCCAGACAACTAAAAGATGCTCTCTGGCCAGTGTGTTTAATTTTTCCCTCAATGAAGTTACCATCTTTATTATCACGGATTGTAAGAAAACCTTATCTGTCTGCCTAAAAAGAAGATATTTTATCTTTCCCAGATGGCTTCTCTTATAAATATCCTTGAGATATTTATAAGAAATACTCATAAAGCTGGACAGAAATGCTGTGGGGAATTGTATCCCAACATTTATATGATGTTTGCTTATTCGTAAGGATAGTCCTTTGAATGAATGAAACATAAATATTTATTTATTCAGTTGTTTTTGCAATGTCCATGTCATAAAAATGCCAACAAGTAAATTCATAGAAAGAGCAGTATATACATCCTTAAATTTAATGGATTATACAAGAATAATCTTAAAATTGGTCCTATCCATTCATTTTCACAAGCAGTGTATAAATTTAAATAAATCCACATCTCCACCAATATTGTTGGTGTTAGGTTTTAAAAACTTTCGCAAATTAGTGAGAGTATAAAATCTCATTTTGACTTTGCTTTGCATTTCAATTGTTTCTCAAATAGAGCATCTTTTTTTTATGTTAATTGCATACCTACATTTTATTTTCTCTTTTCTCATATACTATGAAGATACTTCACTTATTATCTTCAATCCATTGTCTTGATTTTAAAGAAAGCTTCAAATGTGTATATATTTCCATGTGTATGTACATACAAGGACACAGATATGTCATATCTATTTGCATTTTTGTTTATCTAACTTATTATCCATCTTAATTTTTGTTTATAAAACTTTTGTGTATCAATGTTTAAAAAACATTCCTTTGCTCTGTAAAACTTTTGCCTTTCATTTTTAAATTCTTTAGTTTCATGACATTGATTGTGGACAGTCATGAAAGATCCAGAACAGTTGGTCAAAACAGAATCCTTGGAAGCTATGCAGGTTTTGAACCCTGATCATGGGGCTGAGTGGACTGATGGAAAGTATGATCTTCAGTGCTTCATTTACATTCGGCATGAGACCGAGCAGACCTTCCACAGGACAGCTTAGATCTGAGGGAGGCCCAGTGAGTTATCGGGAGGACAACTGTGCAAATGCCCTGTTTGCCTGGGGCGAGACCATCTGGGAACTGGAGGTACAGAAGCCGTTATCCACACAGCTGCCCCTGACCCACCTGCTCTCACTCTGCAGAATGCATTACTTTTCCACCTTTGACAAATGTACATCTTCTCTCCCTTCTCCTCCTATCTTGTGCATTTCTTTGTTCAGGAAACCAAGAATTTGGAAAGTCTTCTGGACCGCAAAGCCTGTGAAAATAGGAGTCAGGAAATAGGGGGATGCAACCTGGGAAGAGTGCAGGAGAAAGTAAGGCAACCCCAGGGCAGAACTTTGACGTTCACCCCATTCTTACAGAAACATTCAGCAGTTGTCTTCTTTAGTCTTTACCTCTTTGGCCAATTTGGTCAGTTTGCAGAGTGCTATTTGATGTGTGTTTGTTTATTAATAGATTTAAATACAGATATATAGACAGAGATGGTTATAGATATAGATGATATAGATATAGATAGATCTCAAAGATGACAGTTACTGGTGCTCACGTCATAATGCAATGGGTGCTTAGAGCTGGGCAAACTGGTTCTGCAATTGATGAAACCTGTCAAACATTTTGAAATTTGATAAATCCTGTCAAACACATAGCTGTTTGTGTTTGACCAAATGCACCCCATTATGTACAATAAATGTGTGCATTTTATCAATTGTGCTACAACAAACTTGCTTTATTTATTTATTTATTTATTTATTTTTTTTGGCGGCACCGGGGATTGAACTCACAGCCTCACGCCTGCCAGACAGACACTTAAGCCACTGAGCCAAACTCCCATCCCTGGTTTTTTGAGGCAGGGTCGCACTATGTAGCTCAGGCCAACCTTGCGCTTGCGTTATAGCCAAGTCGGCCTCGAACTCACAATGCTGCTCCTACCTCAGCCTCCCGAGAACAAACTTGCTTTTAAAAATCCAAGATTTAAGTGTTCTTAACATGAGATTAGCCATATCAGCACCACATATAAACTAGGGAAGAAAGTTTTTAAAATGTACTTTAAAAAAGCATTTTAGGATAGCTGAAGTCCAGAGAAGACCAGTCAACTATGGAAAGCAGCAAATCTTTCCCCCAGGATACAGCAGAATAAAACTGGTAACTCATGACCATATATATGTATATACATATACATATATATGCATACATGTGTACATATATATTTTTATGATATATGTATATTATATATTATATATACAAATTATATATACATATAAATCCTGAATTCCAAGAATTTAATTGGAGTCCTCTTTCATTATTTTAGTTACATGGAAATGACGAATTTTATTGGTACATGAATCTGCTGATTCTTTTTTGCCCTTTGTGGTTTCCTTTTATTTAAGACAGTTTTAAACAAAAGTACACTGACCAAAACCTTAGTGTCCTTGTTATACATCTAACAAGTGCTTGTTAATTTGCCAGAAGTTTTAGAATAAAAAAATAAGTTGTACATCCACTTTCATTAAAAATTTTGGATTTTTATTCAATTTAATGAATTTTTCAGATCTGACGAGGATTTTAAAAATTCAACCACTGTTCTTTAAAAGATGTTTATGTTTGTATTTTAGTTATTACAAGTGCAAGAAAACACAGAATTTAAAATAGGGTGTTGACATATAGAAGATGTGTTGATAAACTAAGTATGTGAAGACCAGAAAACAAAACAAAGCAACAATAGGAATGATCATGGAATCACAAACTAATCACCTTTGAGAGAAAGGTTAATAATAATGTGTCTGTGAATGTTATGTCTCCTGTTAGCAATAGTATAATATTCAAAGACCAACTAATGAAATGCATCAGTAGCTGAGTGAGACAACTTTGACAAGATTAGAAGTGTTGTGCAAGGGGGATATATGTATGAAGTTGCTCTTCAGATGAATTCAGTGAGCTCCCTACTGAGACACGGTTTTCAAACATAGGAACCAAACTGTCCCCTCACAAATACACCATAGGACACAAGCTCAGCAATAGAGCACAGCTCCATTCAGGACAATTGGGTGTTTTTAAAAATTTTTCATCAGAAATTAAATGGACTATCGGACTGGGGGAAGGAGTTGGTATTCATGGTGGTTTCCATGGAGGTTTGTGTGCTATGCCAGATGTGCGCTTAGCTACTTGAATTGTGTGGCAGGGGCTACAGAGTTCCTATCACAGGCACAGAGCCAGTTGAATTATGTCAGACCAGTAGAAGGAGCACGAACCCAGGGGGTGCCTTCTGGATACCACTGGATTCCCTAGATCCTTCCATCCCTTGAATGTTCCCATCATGAATCAATCCCATGCTTTTTCTAACAGTTTGCATTTGAGTCAATGCCACTTGAAACTCAAGTACTGAAAACTGATGTATCATTGTGTTTTTGTCACAGAGCAGGCAATATGTTCAGGATTAATTTGAAGGAAAACATTCATTAAAAAGTGGCATCTCCTGAACCGGAAGGTATTGGCATGCTGAATGATCAGTGTTTTAACATGTGCCGGATTATCTTGGATGTGTTACCAAAGGCTCTCGGCCTCCTAATTAGCTCATCGGAAGACTTCATGATGCATTGGCTCTGAGCCATTTCCAGAGGGATCATTCGATTGGGTTAAATTTATAAATTTTAAGGATTTCAAAAACAGTATTAAATTAATCTCCATTCCATGTTTTAAAAGTCAATGCTTTGACAGCTCTTTTCAGAAGCACACTGCTTTTTCACGTACCCTTCTGAACCGCCTATATTGCTTTTCAACTTGGGAGAAGAAAGCAGAAAGGGACTTGAATAAAGTTATTAAGCCCTGAAAGCTGACTTTTAACAAAATTTGCAACAAACAAATTGTACAAGATTTTTACTCCACACCACATTGTTCTGACTGACAACATGATTTTTAGTTAAGTTTAAATTAGGTAATATTTGAAGCAAGATATATGTGTATGATTTTCTGAAGAGTTGGAAAAACAAGCAAAATATGTGAAAGATGAACAGTCACTGTAAGTTTTGAGAAATGCAAGTCTTTGCTAGGAATAATGAGAAAAAATTGATTCTCTCCAGATTATATTTGGAGGACATGAACTTTGTGCATGTTATAGATGGCCAGGTCTCATGTGGCCATGTTGATCATCTTCAAAGGCATCTCCCAGGTAACTTAAAACAGTGAAAGCATTAGAAACATCTCCCCCGGAGCTGTCTGGTATTGATTTTTCTCTTTCAACTGAGACATGAATCAATAACATTTCTTTGACAATCATCACTACTAAAGTGAGGTCACGTTAGATCCCAACATTTCCTGGTATAAATCAGAGACATCATTGTAAGTAGCAACCTCTCAACTCACCACGATTTTATACGTTAAGAGTTAATAAGAAAGGCGGATGCACATGATGCAGCATATCTTTTCGAGTACAGTTTGTGTTAATGATAGGCTTTTATTGGAAAATCTTTTAATTATTTAATTTACTGATACCTAAAAATTCCATAGCATCCACAGTATTAGATAAGAATATATAGAGGGATAAAGTGCGTGTATGTTTTTTCATATCTATCCACTTGCATACCAGAAACTTGCACACGCCTTTCTTTGGTCAACAGGCTAAAATAATATCAGAATGTTACCATTTTAATGATATAGGAAATGTTGAGTAAAGGTAATAAATAACTCAAGAACAATTGATCACACACTTCATTGGATCTCATGCAAGTGATCCCTATTATGTTTGCCTAAAATTTTAGTTGCTACTATAGTCCCTTGTGGGAAACTGTCCTTTGTATTTTATTCCAAACAACATTAGAAATTGCTTTCTTATGATGTGTGCATACTAATGAAAGAGTCATAGATTTTAGTTTTATTCACTTACGGTTGCAATAAAAGCTTTATTTTCTGAAACTGAAATTTTTACATGTGGATAAGTATTGCCTCAGTCATTTGAAAAATTCATGTAAGAGCAAAAGCAGCTAAAGTTTCTCCCTTTTTAATTAATGTGTAATTTTCTACAATAACTGACATCATTGTGATATTGTCATTATAAGTGGATTTAAAATGTTTGAACTTGTGTTATAAAGTATATTTATTGCACTAAGTAATTAAGAATTGAAACATAAAAAGAAATACCTGCTTGAGACAGACAGGATCTATCATATATTTCTTTGTATAGTACTTTCACTTGGAAAGAGCTTAAAATCTCTTAAAGAAATAATAAGAAATAAATACAAGTATATCCACATTCATAGATTTTTCTAACTTATCTATATTATTTCATTAAGTCGTCTTCCATATCATATGCAAACTTTTATAAATGACTTTCATAGATGACAGTTTTTGCTCTTCTTTTGCAAATGTCAATTAAAGAAAACATTGTAAACATTAAAACATTACATTTGTAAATGTGGTTAGTACTAGCATTCATGCTTCATTACAAAGGTATTTATTACCCATAAATTATCAATGGCGATATTTTATATATATATATACACACACACACACACACACAGGTATGTGCGTACATTATAAAAGCCAGTAGTACTTGCAATTTTTATTTCTTTAGCTTGAGTTTCATCTTAATTAGATTTAAGTGTAATATAATCAGTTTTGTTGTTGTCAACAAGATTTAATGTTAAATCTCCAAGATGTATCTTTAAATATTGCTTCAATCTTTCTTCAGTGGGTTTGTAACTATGCTTTTTCACATACACATACACATATATATATATACATCTCCACACATATAAATATATTTCCATGCTTTACATATACTTTAGAGTCGATTACATTTCCACTTTAAATACCATTTTTTAAATTTTAAATTTTTAATTGTTGCTATTACATAGATAAAATTAGTAGCAAATGTTAAGTATGCTTAAGTAAAAAAATAGTTCTTTGCACACATACATACAAAATAATATAAATAACTTAAGAAAAGATACAATTTTTTTCAGGTCTGAAGTCTTACCAGACTGCAAAATGATCATAATAATGTACTACTGAAGACTACATTCCATTTGTCTGATGTAATTTAAATCAAAATTGCACAATAGGAAAAAACGGCCTTACAAAAAGCTGTATTACACTACTGTGTTCTTCATGAAGAAAGAAAGTGCTATTCTTTTACTTGTAGTACCTCTTTATTAGTTTAGCCTAAAAATAGCCATTGATTTATTTTTCATTATGTGCAATGTCAAAGTGAACGGCCAATTTTGCAGGTGAAATGAATATCTACTTTGCTCAAAATACTCTGGAAATCAGCCATGCATTCTGCCAAACCGGCATGCTGACCACCTACTGGGCTTGAGTCAGATGGCAATTGGGAAAGCTTTTAGTCATTATCTTTTTATGTGATGCAACTGCCCACTTTTCAGCATGACTCATTTATCATTTGATGCCAAAGAATGGAATTATCTTTGGTTTTTCTTGTTATCTTTCCAGAGAGTCTGACATGACTTTAACGTCAGTATATTTTTTACTAGGAAAGAACATATGCAATATTTTGAAAACTGGCTGAACTTGACAGTGTGAGATTTGACACACAGAATATGTAATTTTCTAACATTGCCTTGTGGGACTTCTGTATGTTTACATTTAGGGTCTGGAAATGTAAAGCTTTCTATACAACACCTCCTAAGATTGTATTTGATATTCTTCAAAATAAAATACAGAAAAATTAGATCCATCTGGATCTAGTATATGTGGCAATGACTTGGTAAGTACAGTCACTTTAAGAGTACACATCGCATGTCCATTGTATATGTAAAATGTTAAAGCAATTATTGATATTTCAAGGAATCTGTGAACCGAAAATATAAGTATTAACCCTAAAGAATATGTAGAAAGAACAGAAATACAGAGGTACATGGTGCTTATTAGAAATATCATGACACTATTCATTACTCACTCACAGATACTGTCTCCCACATGCACGCTCTTTCTACTGCATATTTGCTCAATTTTTCCTTGAGCTGTTCTACAGCTCTTTCTTATAGGAACTTTTTTCACTGATTAAAGTACTGTCCTGGTGTTAGCACACAGGAGATCTAAGTCCTAAGTCTAAATGCTGCTCATCACTTCTCCAGCACTAGGTAGAAGAGTCTTGTTGACAAGGGTGATACAGATGGAAAGGAATGACTAGTAGATGTGACAAAATGACTTTTGCTAATATAAATTAAAGTAAAACTGCACTCAAAACATCTGCTTCAAGAGATCTAGAGAGGAAAAATCATAAGAAAATCAACCTTGAGATCTACGGGACAATAGAGAGTGTCCAGGTGCTCAAACAGCTCTTCTGTCTAATCGCGTTACAAATATTTAAAGTCAATGTTAAGACTGCACCTTGATTTTCAAAGCGCTGATGTGACTGCGGATTTAATCATCCTTTCCCACAAGCCTGACTCAGAAGGTGTACAAAATCAAGAACAGAGCCTCTTTTGTATAAAATCAGTAATACACATTGGATAAGAAAGTATTGTGGCTGGGAAATGCTTACCTATTTGACTTCTAGCTGTAGCTTCCCTCCATACTACTATGATATTTAAAAAAATAAGTTAGCCTGAAATTTAATTTATGCTTTGGTAGCATAAAGATTGCAATTTGTAACCCATAGACTTTTAAGGTAGTTAGGAAAAAATACATAATATACTTCACATTTTGCTTAGCTCATTACTAATGTTAAAGAAAGGTTATCTATCAATTATTCAGTAATAAACTTCATAACTTTTAATAATATTATCTATTTCATGAACACAAAGAAAGTACATTTTATACATTCAGGTGAACAACAGCTTTGTCTTTTGATCCTATTCACAAAGTACTTCTCAGCAAAACCATAATTTTATTCAGAATTCTAAGGTCCTCCCTAATCTATTAGTTTCTATAACATGGAAACAATCTTCAGAGCGATCAACAAAATATATTTTTTGTACAGTATCTTCCATTACTCAGTATTGTCCTCCTTACTTGTCAAGAAACAAACAGTTCCAACAGCATTTTCCAATTTATTAGTAGGTGGTGAGGGAATGCACAATTCCCACAAAGCTATGCCTATAATCATGCCTTGGTAAACTAGCTTCTAGAAGCCATTAAACTCACAACATAAATCTGGGCATAGCAAATCTGTAAGGGAACTTATGGGAAACAGAGAATGAATTATGTATCATAGAACTGCTGAATAGCAAAGAAAGAGTGCACACTCAGATATGCATTGCATAGAAGGAAAAAAATATATATATATATATTTCATGGTTCCTCTGCATTGTCAATATTAAGAAACTGAAATTGCTCTAGAATATGAATGAATGGTTGCATAACATTACAATTCAGGAGAAATATTAAAATTCATAATTGTACAAATACCCATTTTTTGGCCAGGGATAAACTATGCAATAATTTTAGTTGTATATTACTGACAAAACAAAACATATGATAACATTTCCTTTGAGTACAATTAATCTAGTGATTATCACTGAATTATCATCAATAAAGTGTTCCTTGTAATTATGACAAATTTAGATCAGCTCAGTTAATGAATTTCATTTAGGAAAATACATATCTATTGCAGATGTGAACGTGTATGTTTAGATTAATGTTAAAATTGCAGTTAATAGTCTCAATGCAAATGATGCTAATTCTTCCTTCTCAAAAATTCAAGAAAAATGTGTGTTTTAAGAAATCTCCTTTAATTTATTTTAGCAAATTTCCTAACTCATATGTTTTATATTAAATGCTTATAAGGGATTAGAGACCTGATGAATGAATTAATGAAATGAACAATAGGCAGCATCTCTAGTGCTTTGAGACTTATAAAACCAATAATAATTATTCAATATATTTTAATTATGTATTTTTAAGAATATGCTAAGAGCCATGAAAGAATTTGGATTGATAGGTAGCTATAGTATATCATTTTAAAGAATCAAAAATTCCCACAGCTTTTACAAATGAAATTTTTATTAATAAATTGATACTTCATTTGTTAGTCATTTTGTTTTGTTTTGTTTATGGATACCAGGAATCACACTCAGGACCTCCTGCTTCACAGACAGATGCTGCGCCACTGAGCTGTATCCCTCGCCCTTTTCTAGTCATTTTTTGTTAATTTGTCTGCTTACTGATAGGAAAGAAAACACATTTCTCTCCCCTTACCCCAGCTTACAGAATGGAAAAAGTCATAATTACAGAATACCCACATAAATTGAAGGATATCAACTTCATTTAGTTGAGGTGATCTAACCTCTGTTTTCGGGAGAATAAAAGAAAAAAATCCTGAAAATAATAAATAAGTGAATGAATAAATACTTATTCTGACTGTAGAGGCAATTTGATAAATTAAATAAAATCTTCACTGATTAGATGTTACAATCAAGAGGAGCACACATTCATATCTGTGATTAAATTTTAAGTATAGTGTAATTGTAAAGCTTATCTTTCTTAGTGTAAGAAATGACCCACCTTCTTGCTCAGTGTTAAACAACATTTAGATGTTAAAGTATCTTAGTAGTCCTTTGTCTGAGGTTCAATTTCCTATGAGACTGGGATTTTGTTCATGAAGTTTTTTCCTATAATTCTGTCTTCAAGAGTTCTACCTATTCTATCATTCTTCAGACTTGGTGATTCTCTTTTAGTATTTAGATCTTTGATCCATTTTGACTTTACTTTAGTGCATGATGAGAGACATGGGTCTAGTTTTTGTCTTCTGCATGTGGAAAGCCAGTTTTTCCAACACCATTTATTAAAGAGACTGTCTTTCCTCCAGTGGATGTGTTTGACTCCTTTGTCGAACATAAGGTGGCTGAGTATGTTTGGAGTTGTTTCTGTAAGAAATCAACCAATAACAAATGCTAGAAGAGCTGTGGGGTAAAAAGAATCCTTCTTTATTGTTGGTGAGAATGTATACTGGTGTAACCACTGTAGAAACCATTGTGGAGATTCCTCAAGAAACTGAAACTAGAGGTCCCATTCGATCCAACTATTCTCCTTCTTGGCACCTTCCTCAAAGAATGAAAAGCATCATACCACAGCAACATATGGACAACCATGTTTATAGCAGTGTAGCAGAAAATGTCCCCCATGCCGTTTGTTAATTGCCCAGGTAATAGTTTCTGTTACAGTTCCTATTACTACTGTCTCCTAGAAATGGCTTGTTACCGTGATGCATAGCTTGTCACTACGATGCATGTTGTAAGAACAAATCAAAGACAATGAAGTACTCTATCTCTGTACTTTTAACTTGCAAACCCATACAAACTCCCCTCCCTGATCCTTCAGGGCCTGATATTTTGGACATGATCCTAATCAGTACCCAGCTACTTAAAATAAATCTCCCTCCAAACCCCATGTGTCATTTCAGTGTTTCTCCTCTCTCTGGTGTTTTGGCTAGGAAGATCAACCATGCTGACCTCTGGCACCAGTCATTTCACTCATGGACAGAGCAAAGACTTTACGAGTCCTGGTAGGAAGGTGTGCCCACGAGATTTCCCAAGTCCCCTCAGAGGTCTGAAGGAGGAGTCTTGCCTCTCTGCTGAGAAGTTCACATTGGACACAAAAGGGAAGACGATGCAGTCTGGGCTGGTCATCAGATAAGGTAAGACCCTCAGGGGCACCCCAGCAAGTCTCTCAGTCCTGCTTAGCTCAAACAGAATAGGAATCTGATCAACTCTTGTTAGTCAGGGCCACCCTCAAGGAAAGGGGGTTGGAATGTTTAACCCCCGAGTGCCTGCTGGATGAATGTGTAAGTGAGTGGAATGGACAGAGTATCAATAGGCTGCTCCGCCTGTGCACCAAGACTGGAAAACATTAGTTGAGGTGACTGATTGAGCCCTCCCTTGCGACTGACATTTGTCATAACAGAGGTTTTGCACCCTCCTTAGCTAAGTTGTACCTAAGTCCCCATGAGGGACGCGGCCAAGCAATTACCTGAACGGTCTCTCTCTGAGGGACGCCCTTTCTTTGTCTTCTGTGCCATCATTAAAGGGTACAAAGCACACATGTTGGACCTCATAGATGGGAACTAATTAGTCTAAACCCAGGGCCCCTGACTACAGGTCCTTATCCAAAAACTTCAAAAAAGGGCTTTTCTGAGGTTATAGAGTGAAAAATGAGACCAAACTGCTCAAAGGAAAATAAAGAGGGAAAAAGGCCCATTCCTCCTAAGAATTATGTCTTGGCACCTTTGTTGGCCACCACAGTTGCTGCAGTATCTACAGCTTCATCCCCCACCCTGTACACGCCTACTTCCAGCCAATTGAACCAGTTCCAGTGAGCCATTGCCTGCATTCAGCCACAGAGGCCCTCCTGCTGGAGGCTTCTGCTTCACAGATAATTGACACACCTATCCAGATCAGACGGCATCAACTAACACCCATACAAGATGACTGTCAGCAGTTCCTCTTACTCTGTTCAATAGAGACATGCTGCCACATTGTGACTGAGGAAAAATTAAACTGTCAGCCCTGATGAATGAGTTACAATGGTCTTTTTCAAAGGTCACCCTGCCTAGAAGCATAAAAGCAGTCAAGTGCTTCTCAAAAACTTCAAAGAGGGGGAAACAAAAAGCCCATTAATATGTCAAATGTTGGCATTATTACCCAGAAGCCTGATATAAGGACGATGAATACTTATACAATGGAACTGAACTCTGGCTTAAGAAGTCCCTCTGCCAGCAAAACATTACCATCACTAGGGCAACTAGGACTCTTGCCTCTTGACCCTTCAGCTAGGCTAAAACTTACAGTCTGGAAGGACATCAAACCAAACATGAATTCCTGTCACCAAGTCAGGTTGCCTCCCACTCACTTAACTCTGCACTTTCAACTTTGACTGTTTTCCTAGAGAAATATGATGCCTACATCAACCTGAGACAGATAACTGCAATCCTGAAATTCTGAAGACTCTCCTCTCAGAGGTATGGGTCAAGGACTCCCCCTCTGGGCCTAGCTATCACATACTGCCTCATCATGGCCCCCATTGCTGTTAAATGTCACAGGAAAACACGAATAGGCATCCAATAACACATCAGTCATTTAAAGTAGTTTGAGATCCTGATAGACTGTTAATCATCTTGAAACACTTCTCTCCTCCCAGTAAAAATATCCAGTAGGGATTACCAACCAGTTCAAGATCTCTGGGCCATCAACAATGCAGGCATCACCTTGCATTCTGCAGTTCCCAACCCAAACAACCTTTTGGACTATGTTACCTTTAGATGCCACCTGGTTTATGTGTCTAGATTTAAAAAATACTTTCCTCTGCTTGAGAGTTGCTCTCATAAGCACCTTCAACTGGGAAAATTCTGAGAGAAGACATAACTCACTTGGACTCAATTGCCACAAATGCTTGGGAACTCTCTATATTTGGGGAGACTCTAGCAACAGATGTGGCCAAGCCACCAGCATCTTTTCTTCAGGAAAGCCTGTTTCTCTGCCCATTCCAGCTTTGTCATGGTTCCCCAAGAATAAAAAAACACAGGCTTCAGAACTGCGAAATGTTTATAGACTGTCAAACTGCTGAAATACCTCTCTCCTGCCTGTAAAGCCAGTTCTGGATCTCCAAGCTCCAATGCCACCATGATTGCCCTCTATATATGCTGTCTCATCTTCTGCCATCCACAACCTGATGGTACACCTTCCTGGAGCTAAATGTTCCTTCTTCTGCCTTCAATCAGCTCCTGTCATCCTGCCCCTTTTCAGCAAGACTCCAGTTCTGGACTCAAAAGTCAACTGACTTGGACTCAACCTCCGAGAGTTTCAAAAAGTAGTTCATCTTCTTTTGGAGAAATTCTCATAAGTGGCCTCACTCGCTTCCCAGAAAAAAATATCACTGTACTTCTGATTAATGACACCCACTCTGTCTACTGAAAAGACTCAAAAGGTCTTCTGCAATACCTGGCAGAAAAGGCCTACAAGGTATCTTGAAAAAAAGTACAAATCCACAAACAACTTGTAGCTTCAAAGATGCTTACTCAGACTCTCAGCCCCTGGGAGCATCCAGTGTCTCACCTGTGCATACACTTGGATCCAGTCTCTAAAGTCTGCTTCCCTTCTTTGACTCCATACTCTAACAAACACTGTCCTTCTGATCAAAAGACTGACAAGCCCACCAGAGGCCAAGACCTAACCATCCAGGTGCCACATGCTGTACTGGACCCATTCTTATGAAGAAATACTAACCCTGACTCTTGTGACATGATCATGCCACATACCTCCTTGAGAAACTGGGCCCACCAGACCATGACTGCTTGGCATTGACTGAAAAACTGTTCTTGAGTCGACCAGACTGAGATTCATCTTAATCAGAGCCAGACCTGCTGCAGCATATGTTCTGAAAGCTCAAGCAGCAATGCTGTCATCTGCATCCCTACAATCAGCTTAGGCTTCAGTATTTGTGTCACTGGAAACTTAGTGCTCATCTGCACCTGCTCAGGCTGACCCAAGGCATTCCCTACCTGAACTGAGAGGGTGACAAAAGTTGGTACAGTCCTGCTGTGAAAAATCATCCCTAGATGTGGCTTACTTTTGACATTGGCAGTGATGATGGACCAGCGTTCACAGCAGGGGTAACAAAATGGAAACTACATCCAGCATCCAGGCCACAAATCCCTAGGAAGAATTAAAGAAATAAAACATAACCCTGTAGAAACAGCTTGTAATTCACTCCACAAAACTTTAGCTAAAAGACCAGCTACACCTATAGACATCCTGCACACATATATAACTCAGGCATATACTAACCACCTCTAGAGCTCTTAAAGTTTCAGAAAGTCGGTCTTAGATCCATAATTCCAGAGTTAAAAGAGCCCATTCAGATGATGGCTGGAGAGTCTACCTTAAGCTCACCCTGAAGAGAAAACACACTGGAGCCCTGTTCTGGTCACTCCGGCTGCTGACCAGTCGACACACGACTGAAGCCTAAAGCCCTGGGTCACAGGATTGCTCCATAGCTCAGTGGGTTACTACTATTGATTTCCGGTGCTTTTTCAGGTTGCTTGCCCCAGTCCTTGCTTCCACTTCAACTTGAATATAATGTATTGCCCAATTTGATTTTTGCCCTCCACCCCGTTCCAAGTTGTGGTTTTTGACAATTAGTCAAATACTTGACTAAGATTTGATGGGTGTCCAAGGCACATTGGGCACTCTTCTAGGTCAGATTACCTCCCTCACTCCTTTGCCAGAGTACATAATGGCCACCAAAAGGGAAACATGTCTTTTCCTAAAAGCAATTTAGAGAGAGATCTTTTACTAAGGGAAAACTTTCTAATCCTGGGGACCTTGGTTAGGGTCCGTCCTTGGACTGCTGACAGCCCTAATGTTATT
This sequence comes from Dasyprocta punctata, assembly GCA_004363535.1. Lineage (NCBI taxonomy): Eukaryota > Metazoa > Chordata > Mammalia > Rodentia > Dasyproctidae > Dasyprocta > Dasyprocta punctata. The sequence goes on along the minus strand of RJWM01022489.1, from coordinate 6,042 downwards.
GCTTCTAGCTGGGCCTTATGTAATTAACTTACCCAGTTCATCTCAGAAGATCACATACAACATGCCCAGCAAAAATTTGCTGGGGAAATTAAAATGGGGGAAACGTAGCAGAAAATGTCTTTCAATCAGTCTGTTAGTTGCCCAGGTAACAGTTCCAGTTCCAGTTCTGGTTGCTTCTCTCTCCTAGAAACAGTTGGTCACTGGATGCTTAACTGGTTTCTATGGTGCATATTGTACCAATCAAAGATAATCAAGTACTCCACCTCTGTATTCCCCCTTTGCAACCTCATAAAAACCTCTCCCCCTGAGCCCTCAAGACCTATTATTTTGGGACAGATTCTAATCAGTGCCCACTGACAAAATAAATCTCCCTCCAAATTCTAGGTGTCATTTCAGAGTTTCTACTAGCCACTGCAGTAGCATAATTTTTAATAGCTAAATCTTGGAAATAGCCCATGAATGGACAAGAAGATTCTTTTTAATACAATGGAGCACTATTTAGCCTTAAAGAAGAATAAACTTGAGACATTTCTAGGTAAATGGATGCACTTTGAGAACATATCCTCAAGTGAAATATATTGGACACACACATGTAAATATTGTATTGCTTCTCTGGTGTGAGAAACTGAAAGTCTAAGTAAAGACCACAATTTATAATAGATATTGTGAAATAGGAATAAAATATTCAAATGGGAAGGGGAACAAGGGAGGAGGTGGGGAAAGGAAGGAAGAGACAAAATAAAAATGGGAAAAGGGGAAAAATGCAAGCAAAGTTTTTGTAAACAGGAAGGGGAAGAGCAGTTGAAGGAAGAGTAGGGGAATGGGAATAAAAGAATCAAAATATGTCATGTACAGGAGCAAATTTCCTATGATGAATGTGATCATTATATATGCCAAAATGTACCAATAAACTTAAATAAAAAGTCCCTTAGTATTGCAGTTTCTTTCTTTCTTTCTTTCTTTCTTTCTTTCTTTCTTTCTTTCTTTTTTTTTTTTAGTATTGAAGTTGCTTTCCCATAGTCTTTTTCTGTGCTAACCTGAATTCAACATCTTTGCCCCAAGCAAAGGGTCATTACTGTAAATCCACCAATTACTTAAATACATTGTTCTCAGACCTATTTTGCAGTTGAATAAACAGGACAAGGGAATTTGTTGATCATAACTGGTTAAATAACAACTTAATGCCTTGGACAAGATCTTGGGATAGCATTACTTCTCACGCAGTTCAAAGATTAATCTTAAGAAAAACACAAATCATTCCTCTAATTCGGGATTTTTAAGCAGACTCAACTGTTATTTGTTAAAATGACGATGCATTTTAACAGCAACTTTGTAACTTTCTGAAAGTTAATATAAAATACAATGTGGTTCATATCTTAACACAAGCAAGTATAGTGTTTTCAAGGGTTACTTTTCCGCAATTAATTTTCTAAGAGTTATTTCAAAAAATACATATACATTCATATTTACACATATATACTGCATCTGTTATATGCAACTGTAATTATAATTATGTATGCAATTTATATCATGATTATATATGATAAACACAAGTATCTATTTTATTTTGTGTTTGAATCACATTTAATATATATGATGAAGATATGGCATTTAAAAAATAATTTCTAAAATTTCCATTTCTCAAACTTAGAATTTTGCTGTAACACTAAAATTCCAATGTTCTCATTTTAAAGATGATCAAAAAATTATCTGGGTTATTAAACATTTACAAAAAAGAAAAGATGATCAATATTAGCAAGAAGCACATTTTGGAGGAAAAATTATACTATAAAGTGGGACTTATCATCTAATGATGAGAAAGTAGAGATTAACCTCAGTTTCCTCAACTATAAAATGAAACTGTTGTGTAAAATCACCTATATTAAGTGTTCAAAAGTCATCATTTTCTAATGTCATGAATTATGAGCCTCTTATCATTAGAGAAATGGGAAACTGTACCTCCGGGAGAAGCTGAGGTTGTATAAAGCAGTCGGTCAGGAGGACCTTCCTTCCCCCTTCTAGCCCGGTGCCTCTACCCAGCTTCGCACTTTTCTGCTCTCTGAGCTGAGTTCAGTATTTGCTGATCTGCTGAGTCTTCAGGGTCATGCTTGCTGTTCAGCTTTCTTCTCGGGCCTCATGTTCTGGAGAGAGATGAAGACCCGGCCTCCCTTCACTGTGGATATTCCCTCCCTTTCCCTGCATTGTCCAGAACATGGAAGGAAACATCTGTCCTTTAGTATCTGGAGCACAGAACATGCAGACATCAGAACGATACTCTGTGCTCTGGAACCAGAATTGCTGTGGTCAACTGAATTCAGACATCTGTGAGTTTTTCGTTATTCTGTGTTATTACAATGACGCCAAGTGGTAATTTTTTGTGTCTCCAGAAGACAATATATCTGTTTAAGACTCCCTCTACTCTACATTTCCACCTGTTTACTTACTATATCACTATTAATATTCCTTCCTTAAAATAATTATCTGCTGCTAGAAATAAAATTCAACAAATCTGTAATTTTATGCATGGGTCACAAGGTAATGAAAATCAATGACTCAAAATTTCTAAGTCTTTTATTTTTGTTATTCCAATGGGCAAAATTATATAGAGCATATAAAAATTATATATATGCAGCATTTACATCATAATACCTATATATGTATATAATTAATGTTTACTACAAACAAATCTTACAGAAATCAGATATAATAAGTTTAAATGCATGGATATAGAATGAAGTTTGACATTTTACTATGATTACTTGTATGTATTCCAGTAATGTTGTAAATGTTTTTTAATGCAATAGGGGAGAACTTTTGTGCAACCATTTGTGTTCTGACTGATTTTCACAAGCCTCGCAGGTGCAGGGGTCAGTCCGGGAAGCACGTGTCACAGGTGCGGTGTCACCTGCCGCACTGTTGCGTGGAGCTGACATGGAAGCCACGGTCTTCCCTGCTCACTGCCAGCTGTTCACTGGATGCCTGAAGCTCTGGATGCAGTACAGGATTCAAGGGACTGCATTTCAGTTTCACGAATGCTTATTCTAGAAATCTCAGTTTTTGAAATTACCATTTCTCAGTTCTTCCATAAAAGAAGAGAGTCACAGGTTTTTTAAGGACACAATAATCATTCTAATATATCCTGGTAAGACAATGTAACCCATGTATCTTCATTACACAGAGAGAGACACACAGACACCTATGCATGTACACACAGTTTAGTTTGAAAGACCTTTTTCTTCTTTTCTATTTTATGGAAAAAGGTAAAATGAAATTTCATACAGAGATGATAGCAGAATAACAATAGCTAATACATTGCATATGATTACCTTTAAAGTAGTTACTCAGAGTACAAGATACAGGCATAAAAAAATTCTCCCGGGGACATAGCTCTGCAGTACAGCGCCTGCCTGGAAGACATTTTTCTTGGGACCCATAGCACATCAATGATTGGCATGGAAATTTCACTAATTAATGATTTAATTAGTTTTTAATTGAATAATACAATTTTCATACTTAATTCCATCATTTTCATTTTATAGTAGCAAGTACTAGTACATTGGCACAGGGAGAAACTCGAGCCAGTTTTGAGGATAAATAATAGAACAAGGATTCAGGCAGAGTTATAGAACTGCGATGTCATATCCCAAACTATAGATTAGGAAAAAATCAAGCTAATGATGAGTTAGTTAACCTAACTTAAGATTCTCATGTATCTATTGAGGAAGAAGAAAATAACTATAACTATGAAATTATTTTGAAAATTAAAATTACATACAAAATATATGGTGCAAGAGTGTCAATATATTTTAGCCATCATATTTCATTTTTAGGTTCTAAGCAACTGTCCTCAGATACCAAATAGTTCTCATATTGAAGGCAAACTCCTATCACAGATTATTTTCTGCATAACCAATTGAGGTCTGTGGCAAAAAAACTGTCCTGAGAAATTACAGATGCTTTCTATAGTCAGAAATAGGGGTAGGTGTTTCCCATTGCTCCAGTAGACTGAATATAAACTAAGTACAAGTTTAGTTTTGTATTTCGTCTTGAATTCACCACTCCTAAATTTTGAGTTTTAGAACATCGATGACTTGTATGTATCACTTTACTTCATTCCCTAAGGGAATACATAGATGGTGTCAGTTTCATAGGGTTATTATGAAGGCTAAAGGATTTTATGTACGTTTATGGGATGAACATGTGCATCTTATTTTATTGTCTTCAAATTGCATTAAAATGCCACTGATTGAAAGCACAAGTTGCAAAGCACAAGAAAAGCATCAACCATCACTGTTAACTTTTGAAAATTGGAACATTGAGTGGTAAGCTGAAACTCATGAAAGGAGGAAGCGACAGCGCAGATGAGTTTGGATCGCTGATGATTGGATTATATGACTCTGTGGTAGGGGGTTCATGGCACTATGCACATTTCCAAACCCACAGAATGCACAGCTGCAAGAGTGAACGCTGGGAATACAAACTACAGACCTTGGGTCGCTAAGATGTATCATTGTGCTCACCAACTGTAATGCAGCTTTTGGGTGGGGATACTGATAACAGCAGAGACTATGGCTGTAGGTATTAGGGAATATATGGGGAATCTTTGTATCTTTCTCCAGCTTTACTATGAGCCCAACACTGCTCTACATCGATTAGGTCTAAAAAACAACAAAGTGAAGTCAAACAACAATTTTCATAAATTGTAGAATTTAGAAAAATAGAACTATAAAAACACTTTTGCAAAAGGAAATAAAATGAAGTCTAGAGCAGAAAGTATAGTCTCTGAATAAAATCAATAGCAAAAAAAAAAGAAAGTCTGCAATAAAGAAATTTACCTACAAAGTAATACAAGAAAATTTCCTAGAACTAAATAGTAGAATATCCAGATTTTAGTTTCCTGAATATAGAAGATAAAGCAGGTTATTTCACAAACAGGAGCATGAGAAGAAATTTATAAAATTTGTAGTTTTTCTAATGAGTGATTGTATATAGACAGCAGGAAACATTTATAATTTTATTTCCAGTGAACACAGTTTATATTTCTCACCTATAAATATCATGCTGGCATGATCATGGTACTTAAGACATTGCATTGAACAAAATGACAACATAATTATATCAGGAAGTGGAAGAAAATTAAAGATGTTTATATTATCAGGGCAAAAGGAAAAAGTTACATTTTTAATACTATTATTAATTTCATGGCTTACACTAAATAATGAAAAATCAAGAAACAGTAGTATCAGTACAAGGATATAATTATTTAAAACTAAGATAAATATCTAAGTAGCTAGAAAAGTTGTTCTGGGGAGGGATACATAGGCAGAATCTTGACACCTGGAGTAATTGCTTGTTTGTGCATATGCTTTTAAGTAAGATAAAATCTAATTTGAAACAACCCTCATGTATCGTAGGGTATTGGGTCAAGTGCAGTAACCTGGTCACAAAATACCAGCTACCGGGGTTGGAGAAAATGGCAAATTGCTAGTTATACGGTACAAGATTTCAACTGACAAGATGTATAAGTTCTAGAGATCTGTTGTACAGCACTGCACCTTAAGTAGCAATATTAAATTGTACACCTGAAAATCTGTTAAGCTAACCAGGGCTATGGTGCACACCTGTAGTTCTAGTTTTTCAAGAAGCTGAGGAAGGCAAGTCACTGAAACCCAGGGCTTCAAGCTCAGCCTTGGTCGAAGAGTAACACACCAGTCACACACACACACACACACACACACACACACACACACACACATTGTTTAAGCGGGTGGATCTTGTTTACCTATATAGAAATTAAAAGTAAACGGATTTAGCCAGGTGTGGTGGAGCACGACTTTAATCCCAGCACTCGGAAGGCTGAGGCAGGAGGATCCTTGTGAGTTCAAGACCAGCCTGCACTACAAAGTGAGTGCCAGCCTGCACTGCATAGTGAGACCCTGTCTCAAAAAATAGGGCCGGGGATTTAGCTCAGTGTCCTAAGCATCTGCCTGGCAGACACAAGGTTGTGAGTTTGATCCCCAGTACCAAAAAAAAAAAAAAAAA
>RJWM01022488.1:0-33558 GCA_004363535.1 Dasyprocta punctata | reverse complement strand
AGAGAAAATATTTTACATAAAATGAATAGAATGTAGAGAAAAGAATAAAAAATCTGCACTTCTGTCATGGAAAAGGGAACCCAGCTCCCCAGAAGCAAGGATCCTTTGTTTTAATGTTTTCTCCTCCTTTTCATCTCCCTTTGTTTAATTTTTCAAAATTTTCTTCTTGTAATCTCCAATTTCTGATCTCCTATCTTTAATGGTACAACCATTAAGCTTTATTTATTTTTAGTTAGTTTACACTAGGTTACTAGCATTGAATTCTTTTTTATTATTAGTGGGGTTACAGTTGTCACAATTACAGATATTTGCTCAGTGCCAATATTTTGTTGGTCTTAGTGTTTATACTCTACTGATACATTTTTTAAAGGTATAGTGTGGTAAATTATTCTTAAGGTATGTCAGCATACAGCTTTTCTTTGATATTACTTTTGTTGATTTACTTGATATTGCTAGGGTGGCATAGTGTTGCTAATAATAGGCTTTTCTGTATGCGGATACCTGTATTACCTTTGTGACATTAACGATAGTTCATTTCATTCTCTAAGAACTAGGTGCTTGTCCAATTACACTGCACTGTTGCCTCCCAAATTAACAGAGGTAGTTGGATCTTGGAACAGAGGCAGAACATTATAAACAGATATGGTCTGTGTGAATCACCAAAAAGCAGGCTAAAGCTATCTCCATACTAGCAACAAAGTCTTTCTTCTACAAGTGACCACAAATCTAAGCACAAAACAAAGTTAAGAAAAAACAATATAAATGTGAGAAGGTAAAGCAATAAAATGCCACTGCAAACTCTCAACTTCCCCAAAGCTATTCCATGGAACTTTGAGGAGGAAGAGAACAAAAGTCACACAGTTGAATTATTAGAATAGATAGTGGAAGAGATAAAAAAAAACAGATTAGTAAAGTGATTGATGGGCTCATAGAAGATATAACTAAACAACATGAATGTAACCAACAAAATGAACAGAGAGTTTACAGAAGATCCTAATAAAAAGATAGGTGAGCTAAACAAAAGTGTATGAAACATGAACAACCAGTTTATTAAGGAATTAGAAGCAGTGAAAATGTTCCAAACAGAAATCCATGATATTAAAATTATATTGAAAGTATGGACATCAGAAGTGACCAGTGTGAAGGCAGAATATTAGAGAAGTTTTCAAAGGTCAATTACTTAGACATACCTTAAAAACAATAAGAAAACAATAAGAAAACATGAAAATCTACTGGCAGTAGATGAGACAAGGTAGATTAATCTAAGATTGGTTGCAATAAGTTAAAAATCAGAAGATGGCACAAAGGACATGAAAAAAAAACCTGCTTTGGAAATAAGCAGAAAATTTCCCAAATATATTTTCTGCATCACACCATAGTCAAAATTCCATAAGTGAACACAGGAACAAAATCTTAAAAACTGTTAGAGAAAAACAATGAATCACTTACAAAACTAAACCAGTTAGAATTACAGCAGACTTCTCAACACAAACCTTAAAAACCAATACAACCTAAGTATTTCAAAGTCTAAAAGATAACAATTTGCATCCCAGAATTATATATCCTGTAAAAATTTCCTTCAGAATTTCTTGAGAAATGAGATATTTCCTTGGGAAAGTGCACCTCAAGAAATTCATGACTACAAAACCAGCACTACAAAAAATTCTCTAGGATATCCTAGGAAGAGGCAATGAAGCCAAAGATTCTCCCCAAAAGTCTAATAAAAAGAATTCATCAGACAGGGTGAGAAGACAGGTAGTAAAGGAGTAGAGGTAGAGAGAGAGAGAGAGAGGGAGAGAGAGAGAGAGAAAGAGAGAGAGGAAATCAGCAACACGAAAATAATGCAAAGGTATTGACAAGGAATAAGTCAATACCTTTTCAGCCATGCCCAGTACTGAATCTCACTATGAATGAGGTTCCAACTCCCCAATCAAATGACTTGTATCAGTAGAATGGATCAAGAAACAGAATTGAATAATATGCTGTGCACAAGAAACACATTTAATTCATAAAGAACTTCACAGATTAAAAATCAAAGGATGGGAAACAAGATTCCATGCAATGGGAACCTGGAAAAAAGGACAAGTAACTATCCTTATTTTAGACAAACTGAATTCAAGGCAAAACTGTTCAGAGCAGGCAAAGATCTCTAGATATTAGTTAAAGAAACAATTCAACAGAAATAGTTAACAGTTATAAATGTACATGCACCAAACACTGGTGCATCCAACTTCACAAAACAAAAAATTCAAAGCATAAAATAAGTAAGATAAACACTGACACAAATATAATGGGGTTCCTCAATTCTATACTGTCACAAATAGAAAGACCAATTAGATAAAAAATCAATAAAAATGTCAGAATTGAATCAAACATTTGAGCAAATGGATTTAATAGATACCTGCAGTGTTCTACTGAACAACAGAATACAAATTCTTCACTGCAGCAAATGTGACTTTCTCCAAACTAGAACACATGCTAGTGCATAAAACTTGCTTAAGTAAATTCAAAAGAATAAAAAATTTCCCATGCATATTATCAGCTCATAATGTAACAACATTGGAAATCAGTGGCAAAAGAACCACAGAACTTATGCAAATACATGGAAATTTAAAAGTGCCTTTTGGCATAATCGATGGTCATAGAAAAAAATCAAGGAAAAAGTTAATTCCTAGAATCAAATGATAATGCCAGTACAGCATACCGGAACCTGTGGGACACAATGAAAGCAGTACTAAGAGGGAAGTCTATAGGTATGAGTGTCCACATCAGAAAAACAATGAGTTCGATAATAACCAAACAATGTACCTCTAGATCCCAGTAAAACAATAATAATCAAAATCCAAAGCTAGGAAAAAGAAGAAAATTATAAAGATCAGAGAATAAATTAATGGAGTTCAGATTAAAAAACAATACAATGAATCAATAAATTGGAATGGTGCTTCTTTGAAAGACAATACAAAATAGACAAAGTCAGCCTTACCAAAAATGAAAAGACCCAAATCAATGAAATTAGAAATGAAAAAGGTGAAATCACAAAGGACTCTTCTGAGATCCAGAAGATTATTAGTAACTACTTATACTCTGATAAAATGGAGAATTCAGAAAAAATTGACAGTTTCCTAGATACATGTGAACTACCAAACACAAAACAAGAAGCTATAAAAAACCCGAGACAACCCAATATCAGGCAATGAGATTGAAAAGGTATAAAGAAACCTACCAACTAAGCAAAGTCTGGGTCTTTTTGGATTCACTGCTGAATTCTACAAAAACTTTAAGTGCAAACTCTTTTAAAAAATAAAAAGGAGGGCCACACGTGGTGGTGCATGCCTTTAATCCCACCACTTGGGAGGCTGATGCAGGAGGATCATTGTGAGCTCGAGACCAGCCTGGGCTACAAAGTGTGTTTAAGGCCAGCCTGAACTGCATAGTGAGACCCTGTCTCAAAAAATAGGGCCGGGGATTTAGTTCAGTAGCCTAACTGCCTGCCGGTAGGTGTGAGGTTGTGAGTTTGATCCTTGCTACCAAAAAAAAGACAAAACAAAACAAAACAAAAAATGGAATGAAAATTCCCACAGTCATTCCTGGAAACTAGCATTAACCTGATTCCAAAAACAGACAAAGACCCGACCAAAAAAGGAGAACTTTGGACCAAGGATTTTAGATTCAGAAATCTTCAACAAGATACTGGCATACAGAATGCAACAAATCATCAAAAAGATAGTACATCATGACCAGGAGGATTCATCCCAGTGATGCAGGGATGATTCAAGATATACAAATCAATAAATGTGATTCATTACATAAATAGAAGCAAGGACAAAAATCATACAGTTGTCTCAGTTGACACAGAAAAAGCTTTCAAGAAAATCCAAAGTCCAAACAAGAATCAAAATCAAAAGACTCCATTTTACTCAGTTATTTCCCACCTAGGTATCTTCCTGAAAGATTTAAAGACATCATATCACAGTGATATATGCATACCTTTCTTTCTATCAACAAGATTCACAATAGGTAAATCTAGGAATCAGTCTATTTGCCCATCAAAAGATGAATGGACAAAGAAAATGTGATATTTATACACAATGGAATGCTATGCTGCAGCAAAGAAGGATAAATTTGAATCATTTGTTGGAAAAATGGATGCATCGTTAGACAATAATATTAAGTGAGATAAACTGGACATGCAGGCTTAAATATCTCATGGTTTCTCTTACATGAGAAATCCAAAACATTAAAAAAGAGCAAAAGATCTATCTCACAAAAGAGATCTTTTGCAAAAGGGAAGGAGACCAAGAGATTGAAGGAGGGGGAGGAACAGGAGGGAAAGTTGCTTAAAAATAATTAAGACATGTTATGTACATACCAACTCCCTCTGAGGAATATGATCATTATACACTACAAATGTACTAATTTAAAAAATTCTGCAAAAAATGGTGGAAGGAACAGCATTCTCAAAATGGCAATAATAAGCAATTAAAGTGGTTAGATGACATGGATTTTACTCATATTTTTTAATTACTTTATGGTATTAAAATCTATTTTTATTTAAAATGACCCAAAATAATTGGAACTTTATAGATTGGATATGGAAATTAATTAATATGGACATGAATTGGTTTGAAAATTACTGATAGAGTATGATGTGTGTAGGTACATGGATCAGGCTCTGAGATTTATTAGATGGGTGACCTAGGGCAAGTTAAAGAGCTTCTGTACACATTGGTTTTCTCATTTGCAAAACGGGACCAAGACAAGAAAAGTGAAAGTTGTTAAAGTGCCTTGCTTGGTTCTCATGTGTACAGAATACTAACTCTTTTTGTTTTCTTTTTTAGTGAGTCCTAGTTTGAATTTTTTCAAGGTCTTTGTTTCTCTAATTCAATAAGATAGGTAGGAAATATAATATAAATCCCAGGAAAATATTTGTAATTTTAATGTTTTTTTTTCTTATTTCATTTGAAACCAGAATGGAAGCTAATAGTCATCATGAAACATATTCTTTATACTGGAATCAGAATTAAATAAAACAGTTAATCCTGAGTCCTTGAAGCCACTTGTAATTGCTGAGAGGGTGCAGTAACTTTTTTTATTAATACTAATAAATGTATACCATTTGACCTGTGGAAAGAGACTTAAAAATCTCGGTCTCATGAATTCTTAGACTGGGTTCTCTAGAGGCAAAACTGACACAAGAATTAGGGGCCTGTGTTTCACTGAGGGCATTGTCAGAAGACAAAGCAGAAATCCACCAATAACCAAGAAGATCTCCCATGATCCTAAGGAGAGGAGGCATGCAGGGTAAGGTAGGGGAAAGAGGCAAAATACTCTGCAATGGTGTCTATACTTGTCCTGTTCTAAGTGGATCTCTGGATCGTAAATAGTAGTGTATACTTGCCTGCCTTCAAGATAAACAAAGTGATCTTTTGACCACCACAACAGTCATTGGTGATTGGCTGCTTCTTTCTGGTAGGATACTGAGGGAGGAAACTTCTTTTGCCAACTAGCACCTGTTAGTCAAGAAGGTGATAAGTTTCCCAGAGAAGGGCTGACTGCATTTGCAGAGAACACTGACTGCAACTGTAGGATGAGTGCCCGGGCCTAATAAAGGGTTGTGAGTAAGGCATAGTGTGCTTTTCCCCACCATGATGTGAGAAAATTCAATTTTTCTGGACATTCTTCCTACCGTTTTATGTATCAACAATGCCGTGGAAGGTGTTTGGTTGCTGATAGTAAGTGTTTTTTTTCATGATCCAGAGCAATGCAGCCAACAGAAATATAGCATAGAGCCATAGGTAATTTTAAAAGTTCTAACCCCACTAAAAAGTAAAATGAAACTTAAGAAAAATTACATACTTCTTTTTAACCCCAAATGTGCAGGCATGTCATATTAACTTGTAATTAGTATGGAAATAATTCATGACACTTTGAATTCTTATTTCTATACTAGCTTTTCAGGGTCTGTTCAGTTTTCTACATGGTTGGGGGCTACTACATTGACAGCACTGGACCCAGTTGAAAGGGGTGATTCAGCTCAAAAGCCTTACTGTGCTGTCAGAACTATTAATTCCGACAACATGGTCCTAATGGAGGATTCAGTCTTGATTTTGATTTTCTCATGTGGTATACACTGGAGGTAGCAAGGTGAAGACATAGATGCATCTTTTCAGAGGAAGGAAAAGATAATAGACTTTGGAGCTGGGTAGACTTGGACTTAAATTATCCTTCTGTCTCTTACTGATCTAAGTTGTGTATTTAATCCTAATTTAGCTTAGTGTTAGTTTCCTCAAATGGGAGATGGTGTAATGTTTACCCAGCAAGTTTAAGAACTGGAGACAGCGTGGTGGACTCAGTGCCTGAGATCCATCTGGCCTGGAAGAGGAGCTTAGTAAGCCACAGTGCCTGCCTCTTGCAATTGCTAATGGAGTGTGTGACCCATGTGAAAGGGAAAAGTAGATGAACTGCCTGGTGTATTCTCATTTCTACCCTCTCATCTCTCTCTCTCTCTCTTTTTATCATTGCATTTTTCCTTACCTATTTTCTTTCCTACGGTGGATCTTCCCATCCATACTTGTGAATGAAACATTTCAGAGAAACTGTTTAGAAGCAAAATGGCTTCCTTAAAAGCAAAGATTTTCAGAGATTAAAGCTTTCTTTGACATCTAGTTGAAGTTCTATTTTGAAGACGTTTGTCTGACTGCTTCTCTCCTTCAATCCTTCCTTTTCTTTATCTATTTACTACAGCTAGTAAGCACATCCTCCTCACTCTCAAAATCTTCTGGGTTATTTTTTGGGGCAGAGCTGGAGCCATAGGTTAACAAAGGAAAGGTCAACTCTGCTCACACAGCACACCAGAACACCCTTGTGTATTTGCACAAACAAGCATAAGTCCTATGATTAAACTGGTAGGAAAAAGTATTCTTTTTTGCTGTTTTTTTTCTATATTGTATCCCACACTGTTATTACCCAACAGATGGCATTGTGATGGTGTAATTGCTATAATGGATATTATTAATAATGGAACTGACTATGATCTCAGTCTTCTTTCCGTTGCTAATATTGAAAGTCTTGAAATGATTCAACTTAGTTTGCAGGGTTATTTTTAAGTTAGTTTATTCACCACATGATTTATGGCTCTAGGAACAAATCTCTGAGCAATTATTTAACCTCTAAACGGGAACCTGTATATACATTGCAAATGTCTCAATAGTTCACAGGTAATCTAAAATAATAAGTATTCTTCCTATAAAGAGACAATTTAAGAATTCTCCGTGAATTGTAGTTCCATTTGCAGCATTGAACAACAGTGTCCAATAGAAGTAAAACATGGAGTATCTATTCTTGTATGTATCAAAAATAAAAAGAAACACACAATCAGTTTTACAACATGTTGTATTTAACACAGTAAAGAAAATCCTTAAAATATCTTATAATCAATTCAAGGTTTTCTCTTGAACAAGATGAGAATTGCAGGCTGAGTGGATGACAGAAGTCAAGCCCCACTGCAGAGAGCGATTCTTGATAGGCAACTTCTTTAACTCTGAACACGGGATAGTCAAAGTAAGATTGTTCTATGCTAATTAGAATGGTCAGGTTCAGAGAAGTCTAACATCTGGAGTTTGTGTAGAAGGGCAGAGAGTCATGCTTGGACAAGAAAAGAGCTATTTAATGATCATACTTAAAGGTCATCCATTTATTCTTCCAATAGCCTAGTGACATTTATCCTAAGTCTTAAGTCACTTAAAATGTTATAAAATGTCACAAATCCATGTAGCATTACCATATGGATGGCCTAGATCTTAAGATTGTTGTGCACAGAACACAGACTATACTGATACTTATGATATAATAAAAGGAAGCTGTTTGATTTAGATTAGGAATTATGAGTTAGCACCAACAGTTTGACAGCTCAGTTTTATTCAATATTCTAATCCCCTAGAAAGTCTGTGGATACCCAAATTGTTTTTTTTAATACAGTAGAAGCTTACTATAATACATTAGTGTCTACTAAAATGTCCCCTAAGATAAGGGAGAACAGAATGACCTTCTAGATTTCATATTTGATAATACACAGATGCAAGGTAAGGGATGAATTTGGGGTGACCAAGCTTTGATCAATTCACCATCTTAATAATTGGCAGGTCTATGAAATAAAAAGATGAATTATCTTGTATAAACTAGTCATATTACTTAATGTAAAACTCCCTCAAGTACTAATGGTTCTGAAGAATGTTGAGGAAATGACCCTAAAGATAGTTGGAAAACTTTTTTGAGTATTAAGGCAGACTCAACAAAACATAGAAGATTAACAAAATGGCAGACCAACAAAATACAGTGCACATTGTTTTTTGTGATCATCCATCCTGGAACTTTCCTTTGTCAATGTCACCATGATTCATAGAGAAACATCTTTCTCCCATTGCATATGGCCTGGTAGGATTATTGATCACGTGTTCTTCCACTGCACTAGGTGAGGACCATATCAATTGGGGTCTCTGAGTCCTGAGAAGAAAGATTCCATGGTAGGAAAGTAAATGGGACTGGTTACTTCTACACACATACTCTGAAGAAGTAATAACCACTTGTTTCAAATAAAGTTATATTGGAATAAATCAGTGGTTTTTGTTACACATATTATTTGTAATTAGTTTTATGATACAGTAGCAGAGTTGAACTGCTATGACAAAATGATCCACAAGCTATTCTGTTTACTATCTGGTCTTAAAAAAACAAAAACTGTTTACCTTTGCCTCACCAAAGGTAGACTCTAAGACAAGGATTTATTTGCAAGGAGTTTCTGAGGTGATCCCGGGAAGAGGAGTGGGGAAGTGAGATAGGAAAGGTAGCCAGGGATGTCATAGAATCTGAGCAGGTTCCTGCTCTGGACAATGAATTCATTTCACTGAGAACACTGGGTAACCATGTAGAACATGCTTCAGAATTTTCTCAGCTTTTGGTTGAATGAGCATTGGTAATTACATATTAACTCTCAAAGCCAGCTTACATTGAGTCTCTTGTACTTCTGATATGTCTGAAAACTAGTGGAATGTGCTCTAGCAGACAGAGGAAAAGCACTCAGGGGAAAAAGTCTTCATTGTTTCCATTATGGTTAGAACACTCAAAAATTGTAGATGCTGAGGGTATACAGGAAGGACGCTAACAATATATTCTATAGCAAGAATCTCAGCTGGTAAAGCAATTTACAAGACAATCTCTTGGTCACTGTTATGATTTAGATCTAAAATGTCACCTAAAAGTGTTGCATATTCAGAGATGGGACTCCAGAAGACAAATCAGAGGAAACACTGTGGAGAGGGGTCTGGGAGACTAAGGACCGGTGAGTACCAGAGAATAGCAGCAGCAGAAGGGTCAGAGCCTTGTCTACTCAGGTGTCATTATACACTACTAAGGGCATCTTAAAGGACAGAGGTGGAATATAGTTGCACACATGAGATATTTTCTGGGGGCTACAACAGTTTTTGTCAGGATAGGACATCTTTCCTTGACAGCTTGTATAACTAGTGTTAATGTCAGAGAAATACAGACTATGGCTGACACTGTCACAGCAGAGAGGAAAATTATGGAGCTCCTACCACATGCATAACACATGGCGGGCAAGTCATGATTTCTGTTTGGAAAGGGCTCAGAATTCAAGGTGGGTGACAACATTGAAAATTCCACTCATTAAGGTCAGCACCAAAGGTAATAGGGTATAAAGGAAGTTAGATCAACTTCTCATAGCTGGAACAGAGATGGGTAGGCAAAACTTTGTGACTCATTGTGGGCACAGGCTTGAAGAGTGAGTAGGAGTTTGTCAGGTGGTCTAGACTCTGTGTGTATATGTGTATGTATGCACACATGCATATTTTTACTGACTTGTACCTCAGTCTCAGAGGAACATGAAGTTGTGGTTCACAGTATGGTTGTAAGAAAGTAGTAATAAATATGCGCAAGAATTCCTTTGCTGAGGCTTATGTATAGCTCAGTGGTAGATCATTTCTTAGTATATGAGAAACTCTAGGTTCTATTCCTAGCCATGAAAACATTCTTTTGCAAATGATACATTTAATGATAATAAAAGCAATATAAATAAAGGCTTTGTATTAATATATTACCCAAGTAAATCTGTCACTTTAGAGCTTAATATATTGTAGGCTCTGATTTGAGTACTTTGTGTGTATCAGATCATTTTAGTTCTTGCAAGATTCCTTTGATTTGGGTAATAATGGTATTTCTATTTTCTGGAGGAGAAGGAAGAGGTCATGCCATACTCCTTGAAAATATAACCCCACAACTGAAATTTGGCATTTAAACTTTCAGTCTTAACCATGACATACTCTTTCTTTATGTGTTGCTATTCCTAACTGTACCTGACACAAGCATTTTAACTGCTACATAGTAGACACTCTTTGGTTATTTCCACATGAATAGAATTTTTCTAAGTACTGTGGATATTGCACTGAACAAGACAAAGAAGATGACTCTATCCTCTATCCCCATGGAGGAGACAGATAATGAAAAGGCAAACAACATATTGGGAGAAGTGCTAAGGAGTAAAAGAAAAGCAAAGAGGAGATATGAAGAGAAAGTGATCTTTACCTGGAGTGACTAAGGGAGATGTCCTTCCTAATATGACAGTAAAGCCTTGGAAGAGGTTGAGCTATTTGTCTGTGAGGAGGAAGAACATTCTAGGGAGAGCAATTGATGCACAGGTTGGGTTTGGAGAGGGTTACATTGTTCAAGTGGTCATATGGTGGCCAGTGTGGATTAAAGGAAGTGAGCAAGAACGGGAGGGATAGAAGATATGACTGACATAGCAGGGTGTTACAGATCATCCATAACACCGTGGTGAGTATGTTATTTGTATTCTAAATGCTATAGGAAGTAATAGAAGTTACATATTCTCATATGTATTTTGTATTTTAAAGAATCATTTTGGCTGGCATTTGGAGGAAAATTACAGGGGTGCAAAACTGGAGTAGGGTGATCACTGAGGCAGCTTCTCCAAATGCTCATGGAGGGACAGTGGTCCAGATTCAGGGAAGCACTGGTGGAGGTGCAGAAATATAAACCAATTCAGTGTGCAGTCTTAAAATAGAGACAGTAAGATCAGATGAGGGAGAAGAAGGAAATAAATAAACTTAAATGTTTTTGGTGAGACCAAATGATGAAGCTATTGCTGAGGTTTGACTGATATACTAGAATTTTGATTTTGAATATAGAAAAGGTCTTGTACATATTCAATATAAGATGTTTCTTCACTACAGAAGTATAGATAGCAAGTACTTCAAGAGATATTTGATGTTAGATTTTTAAATATGCTTGTTAGTTTTATTTTTAATATCTTTAAAAAATTATTAGTATATTGTCTATATTCCTCGTGGCGAGTTGGTACAAGTACATAACACACTTCAATTTTTTTTCATCTCCTTCCCTCTATCTGTTGACCCCTTCCCATTTCAGAAAAATCTATCTCCTTACTTCTTATTGTGTACTTTTCATTTTGTTCTTCATTTATATTTTGGGTGGTGTTGGATTTTTAAATGTGTGTAGATGGCATCAAAATAATGATACTAACTGAAATCACATTTAGATTTCCTGGGGCTAGAAACAAAGGAGAAACCCTTGGTCTGGGCTCTGAGTAATTTTGGTATTTCAAAATCTGAAGCATAAGAAACAGCCAGCTGATGAGACTGAGAAGGGGCAGCTAGGAGAGGAGAATGAACGCTGAGAGTGATGCTGTGGAGGCAAAAACATCTGACTGATAAGCTGTGTTGAACATTGCAGAGGAAGTGGAAAATGAAGTCTGAGAGTTGACATCTAACCACGGCAGTGTGGAGGTCACTGATGGCTTGACAAGAAAAATTTTGTGGAAAGGATAGGAAGGCAAGTTGAAGAGGTGGCCAAAATAGATTGATTTTCTGTAAAAGAAAAGAGAAAATGGTCAGTGACTGAAGGCTGTGAAGCTAAGGGATGTTGTTTTTAAAAATTGTAATTTTTTTTAGATGGACAGTGCTAATGAAGATATTTTAATGCTGATGATAATGACCAAAGGGTGGGGTCGCAGATATGGAGTCCCTGAATAGGTGAGAGGGAATGGAACCCAGAACTGAAATGGAGAACTTACCTTATATAAAAGCACAGGTATCTCTTACACAGTCACAGAGACAACAAAGAGTATATATGGATGGAGATAAACTGGCAGCCATGGTGGTAGCAATAGAAATTCTTTGGTTCATTTTGTTATCTCAATAAAATTATAATGGACTGAGGTTGGGGGAACGAAAGGATTAGAGAGGCTTGCGGGAGAGCAGTGAGCAAAATGAAATTTTAGGAGTGTGGAAAAGTAAATTGCCTAAGAAAACATAATAGAATTTCTAGGCAACACCAGTGCTCCTAGGTTATTATGAGGTGGTTATTAACATATTTAGTGTTCAATGCTATTATTTTTTCTAGCACCTGTTAGGTAATGGGAGGTGACAGGAACCCCTCTTTCTCACTTAAAGAAATGAACAATTTATAATGTATTAGTCTACTTTCTCTTTCTATAACAGATTATCTGGTGCTGGATACTTTATAAAGACAAGAGGTTTATTTACCTCATAGTTGTAGTGGTCCAAGCATATGACACTGGTTTCTCCTCAGCTTTATTGAAGATTTTTGACTTGTATCACAACATAAGGGACAATGTCGTGGTGGGATTGTGTGTAAGAAGGATCACATGTGAGACAAGAAGTCAGAGGGATTTGGAGGTCAGGTTTTTTTTTTTTTTTCAAATTCTTGATTTTGTTGGAATTAACCTGGATCTGGAGAGAGCTACATCAATCCCTCCTGAGAGTAATGTTCCAATTTCTTAATTACCTTCCACTAGCCTCCAGCTCTTAAAAGTGTCTGCTGCTTCTCAACATCACCAAGCTGGGATCGAGGTTCTAACACTAGAACCTTTGGGGCAGAAATCATATCCAAACCATAGCATATCATAATTTCATCATCATTTTAATGATGGATGTGGCCTAGATTCTGTGGGTATTTATTGAGTGCTTCTACATGCCAGGTATTCTCTTAGGCACTAGGGGTATTTATAGATGATATGTTTAAAGAACGAGGTAAAATTAGGTGAATAATAAACATGATGGATGAGGTACGTGCAGGGATCTCCTAGTGGATATGGATATTTCTGAGGATGCAGAAGGCTTTCTAAGGGTGATAACTACAGAAGATGAATAGGAAATGACCAGGTGATGACTATTGGGTTAGAAGAGTGGGGAATAGTATTGTCGTTCTGGGCAATAGTATAATCCAAGATTGATGACTTGTAAGAATGAGATCTGTTTGGAGAATTCGGAGTTCAGCGGTTTGTTGACTGGAAAACAGTATTATAAGTGAGTGATGACTTACTGGTCAAAGAATAAGTGGGATCTGTACAATGAAGGGTGTTGGTACACTACATGGAAGACTTTGCATTAATATAGGTACAATAGTCAGTTACTAAAGGAACTTCAGCAGAGGAGTGACATGGTTAGACAATTTTGCATTTCAGAGACTTCTGTATGTGTTATATGGAAATTGGACTGAAGGAGAGATGGGTGAGTCTCTAAGATGAAGATAAGTTCAGAAGTTTCTCAAGCATTCCATGTAGGACATGGACTTTCCAAAGGGTATTTTGAAATCGGTGGAAAGGAAGGGGTAAACCCAACAGGTATTTAGTAAGGAAGGTCACCAGGACCTAGGCTTATGGTAGCAAAACTGGAGGAGGGCATAGCCTTCTCCAAATTCGTAGCTCAGGCTGACTGGACTAGAGCCAATTCACCAAAGTGCAGAGTAGAAGAATGGCCTACATTTTTTTAATGTTCAGTGTGAAACTGTCTTCTTTACATTCTGTCCTTTCTTCCTGGACTCAGACAGACTCCATTTCTCATTCTCCTTTGCATTGAATAGGCCATAGCACTGAATTTAAGCTAATGGAACATTGTTAGATATAATATGTGCCACAGATACATACTATATGGTCTCTTATGTGTGATCTCCATGTACAATCTTATCTCCAACAGCTTGCTAGATGCAATGGGTCTATTAGAAGGCTTTGAGTTCAGGGGAACAAGGAAGTCACTGAATGGGAAAGAAACTGAGATCTGGAATGACTATGTGAATCAGAGACTCCTCATTTTCTCACCAGATCTGCATTGGACTGTGAAATGAATGAGAATAAAATCTTTATTTTGTTAAGCCATTGACATTTGGCGATCATTTGGTTAGCAGTAAGCCTAACATACTTACCATGACTAATAAAGTTGAATTCACATAGTTATAAAGTATAGTGTTGAATGTTATAAGACTGAAACTTGATAACTTTCTTTCATCTCTACCTCTTACCTGAAGGTCACCCAGTTTGAATTCTCTTTCTTTGTGAACTCTACAACTTCCTGTTTAGTTATGAAAGTCAGAGGTCTGGTTTCATTCCCTACTTCTGCCTTGGCACCCACACTGAGAGTGTCTGACTCAGTTAGTTTTGCCTCCTTCCCATTTTCTGTATCTTTCATTCCTGGGCCTCTTTCCTCCTCTCTGTTCCAAGAGGAAGCTAGATTTCAATTGGTTGAGGCAAGAAAGAGAGAAAAGAAATGAAGGTATCAAAAGAGAATGTCTCTTTTTAGAAGCTTGGTTCTGAGGAAGAAGAGAAGAGCTACAAATGGAAGAGAATGGGGGTATAACATCTTACTTTATAAGATGAAAGACACATACACATTTACTGGTTTGGATAATACCAAAGGTGTGAATATAAAGAGAATATCTTACGAGATTCAATTTCAATAACTTAAACAAGACAGGGGATGGGGCCTGAATGGAACTGACCAAAATGAAACATTGTAAAGATGGACTCAAATGTACAAAGCTCTAGGTATCTGCAGGAAGGAAAACACTTCAGTTTGCTTTCTTTTGGATTAAAAATCCAAACCATTTGATGTTTACCATAATTTGTAGTAAGGGGGGATAAATACTTGAATATAGTCATTGTTTGGTATCCACTAGAGGTTAGTGCCAGAAACCATCATTTTTAAACGAACCCACATATGGTCCAGTGCCTTATATAAGATAGCATAGTAGTATGTGCATATCAGCCTGTCACATCCTCCTGTATACTTTAACTCATCTCTGTGTCACTTATAATACTTAATGCAATGCAAACACTATGAAAATTGTTACTATATTACATTATTTAGGAAAGAATGACAAAAAATTAAAATCTGTACATTTCCAGTAGAATAATATTTTTCTGAATATTTTCCATCCACAGATAGTCCAATCCATGTATTGGGAACCTACAGACACACAGTGTTGACTATAGTTGTGAACAGGAATATGAGAGAAAGGAACAGAGACAAAGAGAGAGGGAAGGAGATAGGATATGGGGGTGTGTTTATGACTATCCTTTTGCTATTATCAATATTTTTATTTTCAATATTTATGCAGCATTGCTCTGGATCCTAGGCAAAGAGGGAAGGAAAATGGATGTTATGGTTTGTTTGTAGATATCCTCCCAAACCCTCATGCTGTCATGAGGAGTGGGATTTTCAGGGGCAGTTCAATCTAGAGTTTGTGATAGATTCATGGTCCAATGCTGGTACTAAGAATGTGATTACTACACACCCTATGGCAAGTATTCTGCATACAATATAAGGAAAAGAAAGAGCCTTCTGCCTTCCTTCTCTTATTGCTTTTGCTGTCTTTCACCACCATGAACTGTTGCTCTCTACCATGTGTTACTCTTCCTTGGAGCCAGCAGGTTATGGACTGAAACCTCTACAAGCTGTGAGCTAAATAAACCTTTCCTCTTTTAACTTTGGGTGTCAGATATTTTGTCTCAGCAACGAGAGAAAAGTAGTAGAGACAATTGAAAATTAAGTTTATCCAAATGTGGAGACTTGTAAAGTTAGTGCTGCTAAGTGTGTGTGTGTGTGTGTGTGTGTGTGTGTGTGTGGCGAGAGAGAGAGAGAGAGAGAGCGAGAGAGAGAGAGACAGACAGAGAGACAGACAGACAGAGATACAGAGACAGAGAGTGAGATTGAGATTACAGAGTGCTGGCAAGAAATACACAAAATGATTCACTATGTTTTTGACTAAGTAGGAAATAAGAGTGAGTGACAAAGTTGTTTGGAGTAAGAAGAGAAAAGGGAAGATGAAGTTAAAAGCAAGTACTATGAGACTAATAGGGTCAGAGGGCAGGGAGCAAGAAAGCTTGGGGTTGGGAATATATATGTATATTTGAGTTGAAGCAGTTATGAAATCAAAAGAAAAAGGCTTGGGTTTGGTAGCTATTTACTGTTCCAGGAGTTAAAGGTGTATTTATCATAGAGTTTCTCAACAGTAGCACTATTGACATTTTAGGTCAGAAAATTCTTTGTTGGTGAGGGGGCATTATCCTGTATGTTATGAGATATCTAGCAGCAACCCCGCTTTGTCAGATATCAGTAGCATATCCTTTCTAGTATGGCAATGAGAAATGTCTTCAGAGTTCAATCCCCGGTGCTGCAAAAAAAAAAAAAAAAAAAAAAAAAATAAGGAGAAATGTCTTCAGATATAGCTCTTCTAGAGAGCAAAATCAACCCATTCTCACTTACAGGATAAGGATGGGAGATTTTTCATTTGTTTTGGTCTGCAACAAGTTTCTTGGGTTCTAGAAGCAAACAAGTATCAAAAAAATGATGTAAAAAGTTATCATCATGTTTGACAGTACAAACATTATTGGACTATGTACAATTTTTAAAGTTATCTTTCACAGCAACTGTTTTCCTAGAGATAACACTCATTAGGATATAAGTACTCATAAACGTTTGTCAGAAATATTTCTTTTATGCACACACCACAGACCCACCTGAATTATCTGGCAATCCCAGCTACAGGAAGTATACAGTGGTGTTGATAGTGACATAATTGCCAAGTTAAATTTAGGACAGTAGTAGCTGAGCCCCAAAATAGTAATCATGATCTCATAGAACGTGCCTACTTTCCTGGTGCTGGATGCTCTATGTCTTTTATACCTTTAAAAATCTCATTTTCTTCTGTTTCTGTTGATTTGTGGGGAGTATTACATTTGGACAAGAATAGAAACTAAAACTCTATGGAGTTAATTAAGTAACACTGAAATCGAAGCTCAGTCTGAAGGAGTAATCCTACCCACCTTATTTCACCTGAACTGCCCTCTAATTACCTTCCTGCCCCTTCAATTTCCTCATTTAATTGAAGGCTAGGTCAATTTCTTTGGGCTCCAGTGAAGAAATATTGCCAGGTAGAACTGAAAGGGATCATCAGATCGAAGCATACAGAATAATTTCTGAAATAAAATTTGGATAAAGGTAAAGGCACTAACTGCCTTATATGTTTAAAATGGGAAAAAGAAAGAACAGTGGGTTGTCAAATTTATGAACTGAATACATAGGAAATGCCTTTAATAATGTCTTCATTATTAAAAGTTCTGTAGAAGGGAGTCTCGGTCTTTCTGCTCAGTAACATCTCCTAGTTTCACCATCTGCCTTTGTCACAACAAATCCCTTGTATACATTGGAATACACTGTGGCTCTTTTCCAATCCATTTTCTCAGGTTGTAATTGTCTCTTTGCAGAATACCCTTCCTCCCTGCCTGCCTGGTGAATTTCATTCATCATTCGAAACACTTCCTGTGCTTTCTGCTCACTGAAGCACCATGGATTATGCAGTTGCTTTCTTTGCTTGCTCCCCACAGAGCACAGTTTGGTAACATTCCGTGCACACTGTTGTGGGATTATTAGTTATCTGTGTTTTAACCTTGGGTTATACACTCTGGATATATACATCATATTTTGTTTCCTTTTGTATTTCTACCTAGCACTGTGTCCTTCCATGATAGTATTTACTGATGATTTTTATTTTTCTAGTTAGAGCTCCTGAAGTGACTACTGACAGAGCAAGCGAGGGGTTGGACATCCATCTTGAATTTTCTCCTAGATAAGAATGCTGTTGCTTTATTCTTCTGCCAGCCATGATGTGATGGATGTAATTGTTAGTGGACTTCGCTAGCAATTTCCATACAGACAGCATCAAAATCAAACCAGTACTGCCCCTGACCCCATTCACTGGACCTGAGTGTACACTTGGGGCTCTGACACTAACTTCAACTGTGCCATAGTTGCTGCTGAACAAAGAAATAGGCAGAGGAAAGGCATGGGACTATATCTGCCTGAAGGGAATGTTGGAGGAGATATTTTACTTCTGTGTTATTTTTTAAGATGATGCTACAAGAATTTTTAGCAGAGACTAGCTAGGTGAAAATGGCACGCTTCCCTGCTGATTGCATGAGCATGCACACAAGCTTTATAAGGTCCTTGACACATTCCCTTGATTCATTCTGGGAGCTGTTCTCTTTTCTCAGGCTCTGGAGTAATTCAGCCAGCTATGACAGAAACCTGCTGTTAATAAATGCAGCCCTTGACCAATGGCCTTTACTAGGGATCATCTGTCATCATGACATGAGTCAGCAAATGTGGAAAAGTCTGTATATGAATGTTTTGGGGACAGTGGAACAGAACAGGTAGAGGAAGGAGACCAACCAGGACCACAGATGTTTGCTTCATACTTCTGGAATGTATATAGTAATTGATTTCCTGGGCCAGATGGATGGGGAGAAAAATTCAGAAAGGATCAAAAGGCCAGCATAACACCTTCCCTGCTGCCTGCCCCACTGCTGGTCGGTCCCTGTGCTCCTACCATACCTTTAGCTACAAATAAACTCCAAGTCATCTGGCACGAGAGGCAAGAGGAACCACTACACAAAATTAAATTAAAAAATAAAAATCAAAGGGTGAACTGTCAATAAAAAGCTTACTCCTTTGAGTTCAGGGCTGTATTTAGGCTTTCCAGGGTTTGATATTTATAGAGTTGGTCTGTGGGTCTCTTAAACATTTTAGATGCAAAATTAGGTATGCATATAAATATTTACTTTGAAGAATCATGCAAATTATTTCTTTGACATCCCTGAAAAGTCTCACAAAAGTTCAAATTTGATTACTTATCAATTTCAATTAATACTTTGATTAATTGATCTATATAGGGATGTAGTTTTAAATATGTATGTGTGTCATTCTGTAAAATTACACAAAATTATTGTGAAATTGAAGCATAAATAATTACAAATATATTAAACATTTTTATATTGTACTGTGATCCACAATTTCATAATCAAATAGCTCTCATGTGATATTTACTAACACAGTAGTAAGATAGTGTAGAGATTTGTCATTAGAACCTTTGACTCTTCACATGGCTTTGACAGGCCATTCTGTGCACTGTATTGCTTGTATGTGTTGCTGAGACCCAGTAGATATGTGGGCACGTAAGGAAAGGTGAAATGAGACTCAGCAATACACCCAGTGTCTATTGTTCTGCTCCATGCTTGCACCATAAACACAGGGATCTGGTTTGGTACATTCTATGCTGCATAAATCTCATAAATAAAGAGCACATTTATTCATTATCAAATATATTCCTGACAGGAGAAATTTTTCATTTCGACTTGGGATTAGTAAGAAGAAATTCTCTGCTTACAAATTTACAAGTCTCTTAATCAGAAGATAGTCCCACAGTTTACCTTCTGACTCCACACACTTCAAGCCAATTGTTCCTTAATTTCCCATACATTTCTGGTACCAAGAGCTTTGGGACACATGTGTATTACTCTTTTGCCTCAAGCCCCGTGTGTCCTGATGCCAGTTGAGTTAGCACAGTGGGTAGAAAAGGTATTCTTAGAAATGATTCCTACCTTTGTTCAGCAATAATATAAGCACTGTGAGACAAATAAATATGTCCTGCTGTACCTGAACTAAATACATACCTAATACATCTGCTTCCTTAGCTGATCTAAAAGTACACATGGACACTTCGCATATAAAAGCAGAGACAGCTGTTTTAATCATTTATGGTTTAAAGTTCTTACATTTTGTCAATTTTATATCTTAGGATCTTGTGAACACATTACTGTAACTCCTCCCTGAACCTCTGAAGAAGCTTATTTGCAAATAAGGTTTTCTGATATTAAAGTTTGGTTATCATCATTGTAGACCCTACCTCACTTGGCCTAGAAATCTATGAATTATTTGAATTGCTGGTTATAGTTTTGGGGAGAGTTTTCATTTTTTTCATTCATTAAGGTATAATTTTTTATTCATTTGATTGTTTTGCATATATAGACTATTATTAGTATAAACCAGTGCCTTTACATAACAGGCAGAGAAAAGACTAACTTAAAGTTCAGAGAGTCAGCCCTCAGTCTGGTTCCCATTACTTGGGTTTCTTTTGTCAGAAACAAAGAACATATTTGTTTGTCTAACTCTCTGACTTGACAGTCATTTTAAAAGGAGCCACCAAGTGAGGATTCCTGCCAGCTTTTCTAACTGATTTTTGACCGAAGGACTCACAAACAATGCATTCAGTCTTCTTCCCGCTGGGGTCTTTTTTCCTCCAGGACAGGGGATTGAACTAAGGGTCTTCATACTGAGTCAAGTTATCAGCCCTTTATTTTTTATCATGCTAAGTTGCCCAGGCTAGACAAACTTGAGACCTTCCTGCCTCAGTTTCCAAGAGTGCTGAATTACAGGAATGTACACCAAACCCAGTTCCTGCTGGTGACTCTTACTTGACAAGCCCATCTCACTCTCCCAAACACTGAGAGCATTGGAAGATCACCTGTACTGGGAATATGCAGGTACTTAGCTAGAGATATAGAACCTTGTGCTCACTTGAGAATCTCTAGGTGATAACTCATAAATACACTGGCACTTCCATTCTAACACTCTTACTCATGCATTCATGAGACTTCCCATGTAAAATTTATTTTATTCCTGAAGGCTTATGATCATCTCATCAGCAGAAGTTTTACTTTTCTCCTGTGACTTTAGGTCAATTACCTGTCTTTGTGAATTTTGGATTCTGCATTGACCGAATAAGATCTCAATAAAATAAGGGAAGAATGATACAGCATTTGAAGTATAGTTGGCAAGCAGAAGGTTTATGAATATAGATAATTTTCTTTTCTTTAGATCAAGGGATTCAGGACAGGGACATCATGCAAAAATGTGGAAACAAGGCTGCTTCTTCTCAGTGTTCCACCCTCATGTGAGAACATCAGCGTTTTGTGTTGGACTGAAGTGTAGTACAGTGGCACAGAGGTTGCCCAGCCTGCGCCAGGTCCTAGGTTTCATCCCCAGAACTTCAAAATCAAATAAACAAAAACAAACTGCATGTTGGCATTCCCCAAAATCTGGCTTGTTATTTAACATGCGACAAATCTTTAATAAACTCTTTCTTTTAGAATATCTTTCTATAAATCAAAAGTTATTTGAAAAGGAAAACTTGGTAAAATTCTTTGGTTCATGTCCTTGCCACCTGCACCAACCCAAGAATGTAGGGATGTCTGTACATCAGAAGTGTAGAAAAAACACAGTATTTCCAACTTAGTATTCTTTATTATATACCAAGTCCATATAATGCTGCTATTAGGCAGATTGTACAATATTTCACCCATATTGTACCAATGGAAGGGATATTAATTTTCATTTGGGTTGGATCCGAAAACTGCTACGCACACACTGAGGGACATCTCATTTTTCCTGATAATGATGTTGATATGTCTCTGAAATACCCATATGCTCAGCATGTGCTGTTTCAAACCTGTTCATCATTAATTATGGCTATAGAGAAGCTGCCAAAAATTTAGTTCTAGGGAGAACTTAAATTTGAGCTCCAAAAGGGTAGAATTTTGTGCAGATGAAGAAACAGAGAGTTGACATTTCCTTAACTAGAAAGTAGTAGGACTAGGAAGTGATCACCACTGGGCTGAACTTACAGTTTGTTCAGAGTTCTTATGAGACTACATTTTCACTCATCCTAGCGTAACTGTGGAGTAGAGAGGGTTTGTATGGTCTTTGTAGGGAGAGCAACACTGATGTGAATTTTTTGAGTCATTACTTCTTTAACAAAAGTGTAATTTCATCTATTCCATAGTTTAGTCTGTCAGTACAGCAGAAATTTGGAAAAATTCTTAATAACCCCCATATCTTCATTTCACGTATCTCAAATTCTGATCTTTTACCACGGTGTGCTTAATATTGTGAGAAGTGGAAAAAGGAATAATTTAGGTGAAAGTTGAAAAATAAGGGTAGCATTATTTTTATTTTTAAGGACTTTTATTTAGCCTTTGGTAGGCAAATATTATTTTACTGACTGCATAGTGAATACCTTAGGCTCTGTGGAACCACACATAGTTTCTGTTTTCCCTCCTCTTCTTTCTCCTTTTCCTCCCTGTGCTCCTCCTCCTGTCTTTCTCCTCATCCTTCCTTGCTTTATTTCTTTTCAGTTTCCTTTTCCTTTCTTCCTTCTTCTTTTTCTCCTGTGTCTTTTCTTACTTTGCAACTCTCCCTTTTCTAGCTCTTCGCAGTACTTCAGAAGTAGATTTTTAATATATCTGTCTTAGCACATTATCTGGCCACAGGATGGATTAGCTTCACAGGTCATAGTTAGCTGATCCTCAGATAATCTTACCTATTCTCATTGCCCTTTGACTTTAGGAGAGTGAACTTTCTAGTTACAACTGAGGAAATGGAAGAATGAATACAAGCCAATAAACAATGAACATCTACTCAGTACTTAAAAGAACTAAGTTTTCTATAAGTTTCTTCTTCATTCTGCAGAACTTTACAAAATCAGTTCTTTACCCGCTTTATAAGGGAAGAAATAGATTCTGAGGGGGGTTAAAATGTTACCAAACTTCATCACAGTTTCGGCCACTTCATGAAGACTTATTTCATTCTTTGAAATCCAGGTCAACCAAGTGGTCCTCACAGAGGGCGTGCTGCATCGTCAAGATCTAAAGGAAGCACATGAGTTACTTAGATAGAAAACATTTCAGGAGGGTGAGATAAAAAGTAGAATCACTGCAGTGTGATGTATCATAGAGCACATTTAGAATTCCAAGAAAGTTCGTGAGCTGAAACATGAGCACCTCCCTGTAAGATCGAGTTGGAGATCAGTGCAAGATCATGATGTAAAGGTCTTATGAGTGATGCTAAGGGTTTGTAAGTTTCTATCTTCAAACCAAGCATAGGACATTTAAATATTTTGAACAGGTGACCACAATGCAAAAATCTGCCTTTTGAAAAGCTATCACTGGTTACA
The DNA here is from genome assembly GCA_004363535.1 of Dasyprocta punctata. Lineage (NCBI taxonomy): Eukaryota > Metazoa > Chordata > Mammalia > Rodentia > Dasyproctidae > Dasyprocta > Dasyprocta punctata. The sequence goes on along the minus strand of RJWM01022488.1, from coordinate 10,359 downwards.
GAGTGGATAATGGATTAGAAGCTCAAGAGTGAACATGACAAGATCAGTTAGGAGGCTATTATGCCTGTCTAGGTAGGAGACAATCATAGCTTGCAACAGGTTCACAGTGGTGAGATGGTGAGAAGTAGATTAAGGCTCTGAAAGTAGAGAAGTTTCAAGGATGATTCATACTTTTCTGATTTGGCCATCTGAGAGAATGATGTTGATATTTACTGAGAATGAATAATGTAAATAATATATTATTCTGGAAAGACAGACATGCAGGAAATTTCTATTAGTGGTTCCTCCTGAAAAAAAAGCGGAATTAGATAATTAGGTGACAGGGAAAGAAAGGAGATTTGAATTTATTTTCTTTTACATTTTACAAGTTTGTACCAGTATTATCTTCAAGGTTCTGCTACAGATGAAAATCTGTCAGAATATATTAAAAGCTTAAAATGGGTAAGGATGCCTCACACTCTCCTCTTCCCTCTTTTTTCTTCTTCTTAAAATGGTTATGAGCCTATGCTTCAGCAAAAAACAAACAAACAAAAACTACAGTTCAAGGTAACACTGGACCAATTACTTAATCTCCCTAAGTCTGAGTATTTTATCTGAAGAAGTTAACAGCGCACTATTTACAGGGTTGCTACGAGTATTAAATAAGCTAATGCGTGAAAGCTATTTATACTCCTGCTTGACAGATGCTCAATAAATAGCTCTCACTCCCTCTTTCTCTTGTTCCTTCTCTCCTCCTTCATCCTTCTCTTTTATTAATTACATAAACGGTTCATCAGTTTTACTTTTTCTAAACCAGAGGGCTTCACATCCTCAATGATTATTAGTTTATTCCTCAGAATGTTTTCCCAGCACGCGTTTTATTTACACTCTCCGTGACATTAAGTACTGTTATGACCCAAACGTGCACAATGTAATGTGGCCAAGTGCTTGCTCAAAGGTGGGTGCTGCTGCAGGCTCAGTATTTTAGGGCCTTGATGCAGAGCCTTGAAATGAGGGTATCTTGAACTTTATTATCTCTTCAGCATTCTTTTATTCTTGAAGTAGGTATTCTCATCCTCTACAAGACCTGAACCAGATTATTAGTTTAAAAATCTACTATCACCCTGATTCAGCAAAACCATAGAAACAAATACACATGAGATTATGCTATTCCCACATGACTAAGAGCAGAATTCCTTAAGAGTCCCCCCGTCCCACTGCATTACTGACTGGTGGTATTAGAGGTCCAGAGAACAGGGTTGAAAAATAGCAATCGCAGAAATCGTGAAGTAAAAGAAAGACTGACTCTTGATAGAGCTATTTGTAGACGCTCTGTCATAGTCTTCCCAGGGAAGCCCTGCACTGGGCTACCATCCTCCTTTCAGGGCCAGACATGTCCGATCTCCATTAGCGACATGTGAAGGCAGCCCAGGTCTGATCTCTATCAGCAACACATGAAGCCAGAAGGGCAGGCAGACGGGGCCGTTCGCACACAAACAAGAGCACTGGGGGAGTTGGCAGGCACATCCCGCCCCTCCCGCAGTTCCTGCTTCTGTCTTTAACACATTGACGGCATCAAGCTTGAATCTGTCTCTGATCCTCTTGACACCCTGCTTACTATTGTTTATTTAGCTTATGATCTTCTGCCTCTAAGGTAAATCTTCATACAGCATGGATCAATAGACTAGAGGGGCCTTAATTAAAGCTGTGGGATTAAATTGATTCTGGGAAGCAAATTCCTCTAGTGTCTAGAAGACAAGGAAATGTTATTTTTCAAGGAGGTCTTTTTATTATTAATTTTTATTTTTAAAACTTAAGCTGATACCTAAAAATTATATATAGTATGACATTTCAGGTGATATTTTAATAAATATACATTTCATGTAATGTTCACTTTAGGGTTAACATATCTATAATCGCAAATATTTATTTTTTTTACAGTAAAAGTATTCATAATCCTTCTAGCTTTTTAGAAATATATATGATGTATTTTCTACAGTTATCTACTGTGCAGTAGAACAGCAGAATTTTTTCCTCCTGCCCAGCTATAGCTTAATACCTGTTCATCAATCTTTTCCATCCTTGCTGCTTCTTACCTTTCCCAGCCTCCCATAATCACCACTCTACTCTCAAATTCCGTGAGCACAATTTTCTTAGATTTCACATATGAGTGATATCATGTGACATTTGTCATTCTGCACCTGTCTTATCTCATTTAGCATCATGACCTCCAGTTCTTCCATGTTATCACATGATGCCCATCAATTAATAAGTGAGATAAATGCACATATGCACAGTGGCATACTACTCAGCCACAAAAAGGATGAAAATCTGTCATTTGTATCATGTACACTTTCCATTGAGTCACATATTAATAGTCACTCGCAAAATTTGGTGAGACATTTGGTGTCCCACGGCAGATTTCAGGAACACAGATAGATGCATGAGTAAAAATATAAAGAAAAATGGGGTCTTTGGTATGTCTTCTTTCAGGATACGTAAGTGTCTCTTTAGAGATCTCAATATTCTGTATATTTGGAATGCTAGGTTTTAGCTCCTATCTCAGCTACTGAAAGAATTATAGAAACATTTGGGAGTATAGTTTAAAGGCTTTCAACTTTACCGATACAATTATCTCTTGTGGCTTTTGCCGAAGTCCCCTGAAGGAGTCCTTTATCTGTGCCAGTACTGGGAGCTGTCTCCCATGATGGTACTTAAAAAAATTGCAACAACAAAAAGCATTTATTGACCTGTCAAGTTTCTCAGGCCTCTAAATAATGATCAACCATGTGAGAGCAACTGGTAAACCATGAGGGTTATTGATAAGAACTGAAGTTAGAAACTGCTGTCATTATTGGAACCTGTTGTAGTGGATTTAAATTATGATTCTAAACATTTAGTAGCTCTGTAACTAGAAAATTAATGTTTGTGAATCATTATTTGCCCATCTGTAAAGTTTAGTTATATGTATCCATGAAGATTTGTATGTGAATTTTCTTCTACGGTATCTGTAACATTCTGGATGTCTCTGCAGTACCAGTTTTTTGCCTAAATTTTAGTTATCTGAACCTGATACTTTTGACAGCTACTGCTTTTGGAGATACCAGTGGGGAGTTATCCTGTTAAGGGTCCCTAATTGACTACAGAAGAATGTTCAGATCCTTCTGTCTTTTTCCTACACTTGTGATATTCGGCATCATTTATGAGGAAGATCTTATTCATGAATGATTTTTGATATGATCCATTGAATACAGAGAGAAAAAAGATCTTATTTCCATGAACCTCTTGGAGTTAGTATCATTGAACTCCAAAAGGGGGTAATAGAGGTATCAGAAGGGGGCTAGAAATAGAAGTTTAGATAATTAAAATTTGAGATTTCTGTGCACTTTGAAATCTTCCATGTTTAAATTTAGTCAAATATTTAAGTTTGCCAATCACAGCATCATAGAAAAGATAATGCAAAGAGGTATTGTGGGACATGTTTTTAATCCAAAGTTTCACCTGAACCTTTAGTGTTGTCTGTGCACTTTGAAATCTTCTATGTTTAAATTTAGTCAAATATTTAAGTTTGCCAATCACAGCATCATAGAAAAGATAATGCAAAGAGATATTGTGGGACATGTTTTTAATCCAAAGTTTCACCTGAGCCTTTGGTGTTGTCAAGTAGGATCATATTGGAAAACTCTGACTTCACTTTCCCACATTGTAGGATGGTTAACCTATCATTCTAAAAAGACAAAATATTTGAGAAAGATTAGAGAATGTCTCAATGTGAATTTTGAATTTGAAAAGAGAGAGTTGTCAAATCCTATGTAAGATTACAGAGCATTTATTATAAAATTCTAAAGCATTTAGCCACACATACAAATATCAATCCTTCTTCCTGCACTGAGCATAAATCAACAACATTGTCTGACATTCTGGAGATACAGAACAGAGCATTTGTAAGATAAGCTTTCATCTATAACTGAAATAAGTTTTCAATTTGAACGGACATGTAACTCTCATTTTGATTTTATCATTGGCATAAAATAGTACTCATTTCAAGTTAAAACCATACATGATGGAGGTTCAAAGATTCATATTAATTTGGATTATGTGTTGTAATTATGGAGATAAACCAAACGATTCTGTGGTATGCATGTATGAATATAACACCATGACATAAGCACCAAAGTAAGAAACAGAACCCTGAGTTTTTAGTCTTAGCTTATACCTAGTATGACCTATGTGACTTCAGGCAACTCATTTCTATGACTTTCATATTCTTAACTGTAAATTTATATTAATAACATTCCTGTTAATCTTACTTGGTTAATGTAAAGAAGAAAAACTCCAAAGAATTGGTTATATAAAAAAGTTCTTTATAGATTATAAGGTATTATACAAAAGTAAATTTTTTTAGTAATGGACACATCAAAAAATGTAAAATTGCATAGTCCTTCAATACCTGATATATTCCTTAAATTTTATAATTCAGGATTAGCATTTCACTGAGTTTTCAATGTCAGTTTGATTTTTATTGCCAGGTCAAAGAACACCTCTAGTCACAGCAGGATGAACATAAATTTGGGAACAGCTAAGGCTAGCATCGTTTAGAACATTCACTGACATTCATGCTGCATTGAAATTCATGCAGGTTCCAGGTCTTCCCCCCCAGAGTCACAGATCTGACTTTGCTCCTTTTTGTGTGTTGGGTATGTAGGGGTGAATGGAGTCCATAGGTATTCTCAGAGCCAAGACTATCATTCATGTTGAAAAAGAGCAGGTGAATAGTCACACAGACATTATACTTTACCTTATTCTCATTGAACTTATTCATAGATTTAGTCCATCTGTTTTGGCTCATAAGGGTTCTTGTTTAATGAAGCTTTAAATAAACACAAGCATAGGGAAAAGAAATGAAGCACCTAGAAGAAAGCATTGAGTTATGACTTTATTTTTTAACTTCAAAATTAAAATAAGAAAATTGTGTTTCATTTTGTGAAGGAAAAATATGATTGCCAGTTAATTAGAATATGAAATAATATAATACATTTTATGGAATAGAACTTTTCCCTAACTCTGACCCTCACTGAAGCACAGACTATTTATGCATACTTGAACCTTAACTTTCTCTTCTCCAAACAGGAAAATCATATGTAAAACAGTGGAAACTCAACAGCTTTCTGTTAGGTGGTAGGCTTCATTTCTGGAAGAATAGATAGAAATATTTTGTCCTTTTTTCACATCTTTAAAAGAAATTGTTAGATATGATAGTTTTGAAGGCTTCTTTGTGCTTCAATTTTATGTGAGTTTGTGAACAGTGTAGAGTGGTGCCAGGTCTTAGATGTTACCTAGTTCAACCTCCTTCCTTGACAAGTAAAAGACAAGTTATAGTTCTGTAAAATGCATTATTATACTGCTCATTATATATTTGTCACTTTAGTATATTTCATGCAGTAGGGAGGGCAATGTGGTCAAAGGAAAGTCAAAGATTTTAAGGGGATCCAAAGAACATGACCAGCCCCACTGGGAAAGCAGAGAAGACACCTGCTTTTAACAACATGTGGCTTATTTGACATCAGTGTCTGCCTTCTGTGCAGGGTTGCAGGAAGAGATCTCAAGGCTTGGGCCACACTGACTGAGAAAAAGCATGACCTCACCGGGGATGAATTGGGAAGTAATGAACTTCTGTCTTGTCTGCCACTTTCAAAACATTTTGCAGAGTCAATCGGTGATAGGAACTTTAATTAAAAATGAAAGGAGAAATTAAGACTTGAAACCAGCATTTTAAAAGAAAGGTGACTTCAGGATTAGGAAAAATATTGTCAGAATCATCGGACAGAAAGAGTTGTTCTATTGAATTCAAGTAATTTAAGCACACAGAAGCTACTATTAAAGCACATATGTGTGCTCAAATGTTAGCATTCAAACGTTACTTATATCTAGAAGAAACCTAATTTTTAAGCTATGTCCCAATACATTAAAACACAATTAGTGGAGGTAATGGTGTGATTCAATAAACTCTTATCACTCATATTGCTGGCAAGTGCCGAGGCCGGCGCTGAGCTTTATGCTACTTGGGCTGATTTAAAGGGAGCCCATTGGAGCCCTCTTTGTGAACCAGGGCAAACTTGATATAAGATGGCTGCATCTGCTCAGAAGAATAAAAACACTTTTATGCAATAGAAAATGACAGATCTTGAGGAGATGTATTAGGTTTACTTTACTATGAAACCTACTGCCAAGAATTTAGGGGTTTAAAAATATTCTCATCTACTAACTCTCATTTCTGTAGATCAGACTACAGTGCCTGGCAGGGCTGGGTTCTTAGACTGAAGAGAAGGTGATAACTGGTTCTCTTCATCTGGAGTTTGATAATACTTTCTCAGATGTATTCTTGTTATTAGGAGAACTCAATTTCTTGTGGACTGAAATCATGTTTTCATTGCTGCCTGTCAGCTGGGGTCTCCTCTTGGCTTATAGGGGCTGCCTGAGTTGCTTTTCATGACATTTCTCCTTTTTTAAATTGGCAATGGCATATTGAATCTTTCTACTGCTTCAAATCTCTCTGACTTCCTCTTCTGCTACCAGCTTGTGAAAACTCTGATAAGTCTCATCTGATTGAGTTAAATTTACTTAATAATGTTCATATTTTAAGACCAACTGATTTGGGACTTGAATCACATCTGTGAAATCCTTTCACAGCACCAATTAGATTTGTATGTGATAGAATAATGATGGGTCGGAAATCTTAAAGGGGGTGATCTTTAAATATCTAAAGTAATTTTCATCAGGAACAATGTCAGGTCAGAAAACAATGGGACAATATTGGGAAGTTTTGTTTATAATGGCCAAAAGTTAAAATTCAACAAGAGAATGTATAAACAAATTATATATATCTATTTGCTATGACTTTATTCCATAATAAAATTATTTAAATATTGAAAAAATCTAGAGTATGATGAGGAGACTAAGGGACAGAAAACTGATGAATAATACAATCGTTGAGTGACAGGAATTCAAAAATTCAAATTGACCTTCGAAAGATGAAAGACTTGTCGAGAGTTATGATGCAAGCAGTGATGAAGCTTAGGGAAAAAGTTATAAAGAAGCAGGATGGTTGGCACTCGAGGCTCTGCAGAGGACCATGACAAAGAAGAGTAGTTGGCACTGTAGAACCAAAATGTGAGAATCTCCTTTCATTACTAAAAGTCTCTGGACTTGGTTTCCTCATAGATAACTCTGATAAAACTTATGGTTTGGTAGCCTATAACTAAAGTTTACATTGTCCAGTTATCTTATCTCATATGTCTTCCTGGAGAAAAGATAATAATTATAATAAAACTGTTCATTTTGAAAAGGGGAGGATGGGAACAAAGTCAGTATGAAGTACTACATAACATACACATCATGCTGGTATATGTATCAAAGATTTGTGCCTGGGTATTGGAATAAGATCATTAGTCTTTCTTTCTTTTGTTCCCAGAAGGAAAGATCTTTATTTTCCCATTGTCTTCCATGGCTACATCTGAGAGGGAAATGTGAGAAGCTTCCTCTTTGGGTGGTGAAGCTTTGAAGGTTCTATTATCTAAAGATACGTCTTATGTTGAACAATCTAGACTGTAAAACGTTTTTAATAAAAAACTCCCCAGCACCACAAAAGTAAAAAAAAAAAAAGTGTTTGAATTTCCACTTAGCTCTTTTAGCTTAACTTCAGGAGTTGGTAACCAAAGCTAGAGATTCCACTGAGCTAGATACCACTTGAAGAGAGCTGCACTCTTCCTACTGCATTAGATTTCAGTTCAATGGTCTGCATCTTAGCCTTTCTCTTGACAGAACTCAAAGGTTAATTATTAACTTCCCCATGAATCCTTAGTTGCACCAATTATTTATTCTTTACACTGGATATATATGTTTCTTTCCTTAGACTGCATAACATGATGTACATGGAAGAGCTGCTGATATCTGGATGACTTGAGTCTTGATGCTGTTCTTTCATTCTGACCTCCTTGTCTTTACACTGGGCTTAGGGAGTGAACTCATCTCTTCCAGTTAAGTTCCAAATTACTATAACTGTCTTAGTCGCTTTTCGTATTGTTTAGAAATAATATCTGGCACCCACAATTTAAAGGAGGAGAGGTGTGTCTTGGCTCACGGATTATACTAGATTCAGCCCACAGTCAGCTGGCTCCAAGGCAGAACAGCACTGAGGAAGGGCCTGGGCAGAGGCAAGCTGCTCACCTCATGGCACCCAGGAAGCAGGGTGAAGCGGGGAGCTGGATGGGGTAGGGGGTAAACCCTTCCAGGCCAGGCCTGCAGTGACCCACCTCCTCCAACCAGACCCTGCTCCCTAACTATAAGTCAGCTCTAAGGCCCCTGATCCAATCATCTTTCAAAAACCCCACGTATGAACACATAAGGCTCTTGGGGGAATGTTTAGATAGAAACCATAACAATAATCATAACCATCATGAATGGCAACCATCCAGCTTCAAGAGTCTATGATCCAAATCAGTATGCCTCTCCCCTACTTTGTCCTCAGATATGTTACTTAAAACTAAAAATTCCATGATGTGAGACCTTATCAAAATCTTCAAAAAGTAAATATTGTAATTCAGCATTCCAAATTTCTCACCAAACTTCCTAAAGCCTGAGAGGCACAGGAGTTTTAGTCCTAAAATTTATGAGGCAGACATTTAACCTACTGTTACTACAACATTTCTAAGGCTGCAAACTCCTCAGACTAGACTGTTATCGTCTTGCTGCCCTCATTTCTTCTCTGACTTAGGCTTTACTTTTGGCCCTCCATTCTAATCTTAGTGAACAGAAGTTGGAGTTTTAACCCCAATTTCAAGTTCAAAACCTTCCATCCCATATGTAGACTTTTCTGCTGTTGAAAGCCCTTCAGGATTTCTGAATGATCTTACCTTTCTCCACTTGGCTACCAGAATGCCACCATTGGGCAGGTAACATCTCCCCCCACTTAGCCATGGATCTCGCAATCGCAACTGGACACTGCTCCATCCTGCTGTCCTCACCGAGTCACACACAGACAGATCCCTGCCTAGGCTGCCTGTCCCACTTTCCTGTCTCTGGCCCAATGTGTGACAGAGGTTTCCAACAATACTTCTCTTTGCTGTGTCCTTATTCTGGCCACCATAACCATGCTCATCTTCCTAAACAAGATCTACTTCATGAATAACTAAGTAAAACAAATACATAAAATGATAGTAAAGCAAAACTTAAAAATAATAGATGATAGAAAATAAATAATATAATAAATTGACAAATTAAGAAGAATAAACAAATAAAGGGATAGGGCTCAACATCTGTTTCTCAATGTGTAGCTAGTTCTGTCTCCATCTTTCTTCGTGTACTAGCTGCCTGAAACATTGGATACAGTTTTTTGTTTGTTTGTTTTGTTTTGGTGATTAAATGCCAGGACTCTAAGTAAGCTAGATAAGTACTTTGCCACTGAGCTACCGCCCCAGCCTTTAAAAATTCTCTCAAAACAAGTCCATGCTAAATTGCCCAACCAGTCCTTGAACTTGTAATCTTCCTGCCTTAGTCTCCTGCATAGCAGTACAGTCTTAATTCTCCAATGTTCTATTCTTCATGGAATAGCTATCTCTTTTCTTGTGTAAACATGAACATCCCTCTGTTTTTTGTATTTTCTCATGTTGCTGTCTCATGCTTCCATTCTCAGGCTGAATCTGTCTGATTTAGGCCTTCTACAAATTTTCTTGTAGTCCCGAGCCTTTTAGAAGCATTTCCATCTAAGAATTTTCTAATGCATGCAAGTTTTTTCTCCTTTAACCTCAGATCACCTCTCCCTTTTATGTCCAATTACATTAACAAAGAATATTGTTTCAAGAATTGAATTAAAATTTATATTTTTAAAAGTCTAACCAAACATTGGGTTGAAAAATAAAATTTCAGAAATAAATTTTGGAACCCTGGGTGTATCATCACTTAAAATAGCTCATAAGATGTAGATTACTCACAGATAGAGACAGGGCTCTTTATTTGCCCTCAAATTCTGAGCTGAGAATGCACACTGACAGTCCTTCAGTCACTTCCCACTTGTTTCTATTTTATACCTCTCAGTATAGTTCCAAAAGACACATGAAAAGAAACCTCCAGGGCAGAGTTTTATTTTAGCAAACCTTCATGAAGACCTTCTGGGTTCCAAATCAATACAGTAGTAAAATACCAGTAGGAAGCGTGTTAGGGTATATTTAGAAACCTTATGTGAAGTTGGATTATGAGATCCTGAACTTTCACCTGCTCCCTTAGTTTCAGTAGGAAAGCAAAACCTCAGCCCTGATTGAAATTAGGTGTAATTATTTCCTTACAAAAATAATCAGAGTAATTAAACCAGTGATCTTTTTTTTT